>JAWQUT010001095.1:44475-60196 GCA_033807755.1 Ellobium chinense | reverse complement strand
ATGAGAATTGCTTTTCGCTATTACCAAAGCAGTAGCTCTTACTGTGGTCCTTTCACTTCCTTGGCGAGGACATTTCCTGAATGATAGAAAAACCTTCCTTCCTTCCCCGTGTATTACTGGCATTGCAAGTATAGAAATGACGACTCTGCTTCTTGAGGTTGTCTAATTAAGACCAAAGTAAAGCTCCGCCTCGCCTCACCCACATACACCTTCCTACCGTTTTCTTTTTTCTTTAATCATCATTGTCCTTTACCCAGGCCTGGGAAGAGACTTCAAGGTGTATCTCCATTTTCTTCATTAAGTTTACTCTAGGTTACACAAAGCCCAAATCGTTTTCCAATATATTACTATGTACTGTTGACTGCCGTCACTCCAGTCCTAGTTTTCATAGGTTATTCCCAATCACCAGTAATGGAGATAAGCATCTGATCTAAAAAAAAAACAACAACAATACTCGTGATAGCCCATGATAAGTAAAGTATTTTGCTGCGTCTCTTTGTTTGACCCACCCCTATGAAAAGCCAGTTATTGGAGGCCTCAGGCTATTTCAAGAGAACAAGGGGGTTAGCTCATTGGCAGTTCCAATCTTTTCAAACCTGTGACCCGAAAAAGTTCTGTTTTAATTTAACCTAAACTGGCCAGGGAAGTGACAAATGCATTAGAACAGGCCACAGCTAAGGTCACTGGACCTCTTTGAGGGAGAGAAAAGTGATAAATAAATCACCTTTGGTACTAAGTCCAACTCAAGTGATTTCAAAATGTGCGCGAGTAACCATGTAGTTAAGTGTTAAAGAACATGACTGTGAACGGTCAAAGTGCGACAAACAGTCCCTCTCCTCTTTCTTCCTCTTGCAACGAAATGTCGAAGGTTTTGCTACGCTAAAGTAGTCTCTCATTACCATCTCGGTGCTTTGGGAAATGAGGAAAGTAGGGTCTTATGTCTTAGGGTCTTAGGTCTTTATATAATGTGTAAAAAGTGTAAATCTCAAAGTTCATTAATGTGAATGTGAAGTTGAGAGAGAGAGAGAGAGAGAGAGAGAGAGAGAGAGGAAGGGCAGAATGTGAATTGCTTGTTGAAATTATTGTTATTTTGCTCATTTACAGCAGATAGTTGTCTGAGCTCAATAAACATATTGTTATTGTATTGTCTTATCCTGAGCGGGATCTTAGACAACGATTCAGGGAAGAAACGGGAGATATGTACAGAAATTAAAAATACCGTCGTTGATCAAAGAACATGCCGCTGGTGGGAAGGGCCATGTGTTGTCAGTGTGAGTAACTTTTCTACGCCTTGTTACAGCACAGCACATTCATGTAGGCGAGATCTGACAGGGATAATCATGATTTTATTTTCATAGTCTGTCAGTGGAAATGAGTAGTCCTGTCGGAAAACAAAGGAAGACAAATTCACTGCGGCTAGTGAGACAAGGATCTTCAGTGTAAACCCTTGTTACAGCTGGGATATTAACAAAGTTATTTTTATAGAGAAAAAAATTCGGTTCCACGGATAGAGCGGGCTCTTTACCGAAAGGGGATGTTAAGCGGCAGGATCTTAGTCTGAAATTACCATTCCATGGATACAGTTTGCTTATGTTTATATTATGTAACAGTTGAAATAAAAGGAAATTTCATGATTATCTCACTGAGTTTGTGATACGCTAGAAAGCTGACGCCAAGAATAAATCAGAGGCCAGGTGACTGTCAGTCCCAGCATGAAACAAACAGTGTTTGTTTAATACTTTTCAAAATTAAATATGGTCATATATTTTCATTCTTTGTTTTCAGCCCTCTCTCTTTCTCTGTGTGCCATTATTGAACACTCTATTCTAGTGGCTTATTTCTGAGGGAGTTGGTGATTGTTTGGGGACGGGGTAGGGAGAGATCACGTAAGGACACTCAAACAGTTAAGACACAATAAATCACTCATAACAGAGGGGGGAGGGGGGTTGAGGTATGTGGGAACAGTTACGATTCTCTATATGGGTGCGTAGCCTCCTCCCTTCCCCCTCTTTTCCCCCCTCACTCAACCCCTTTCGCGTAGCTTCTTCTCTGTCCTTCTTTCATGCTAACTCCTTTTACTTATTCTTTCCTTCAAGAAAAAGTTTCTCAGGGACGCTTAAATCGTGCATGAGAGATAGATTAGGCACAACCATGGCTTTTTATGCTTCCCTCTACCATAAATTTATAAACACAAGTGTAGCAGGCTAATACTGGTTTCTCGCTACTGTGTTATCTGATTGTCGTTTACATTTATTTTACGTTTCAAATATAGGATCGGCATTGAAATAAATGGCAGCGCAGATCCGCATACGCTGATCAGAGCCAAGTTCGCTGATTAATGACGACAGCGATACAATTTAAAACCGCTGCTGGATTTGTGTCTGCGTTTTTATGGGTGACGGTTCCTGTGGATGTGTATATTACATTGGTCTGTGTGTGTGTGTACGGGGAATGGATTCATATGGTTCAGGAGAGATCGAAATCTTTTCATTGACATTATGAGTAGGGACCAGCTGATCTTGGTGTCCAGGTGCGCTTCAAGGGTTTTGGCGTTACCAAAATTCAGATGAAGAATGAAGATAAAGGGAGTGAAACTTGGTAAGAGCACTTTAACGAAGCAAAAAGATTCCTATGGCGCGGTGGAGAATAAGGTGGCCAGAATAAATAAGGAATTGTTTGTTTGTTTGCTCTGTGCGTTTATCAGTCTATCTCTCTGTATGTATGTCAGTCTGTCACTGTCTTCCTATCGGTATATATATGCATATCTCCGTAAGTCTGTCTTTCAGTCGAACTTTCTGATGTGTCTATCACACTATTTTCTGTATGCTTGTCTATCAGGCTACCTTTTTGTGTGTCTGACTGTCTCTCTGACTGTCCGTATATCTCTCTACATACCTGTTTATTAGTCTGTTTCTCTACCTGTAGGTATACCTGGTAGTCAGTCTATTTCTCTTTATTTTTCAGTCTGTTTTTCTGTATATTTGCCTATCAGTGTGTATGGCATTTCATTAGCCGATCCCTATATATATGCCTGTCCCTCAGTGTCTCTCTCTCTCTCTCTCTTTCTCTCTGTCTCTCTCTCTTTCTTTCTCTCTCTCTCTTTCTCTCTGTCTCTCTTTCTTTCTTTCTTTCTTTCTTTCTTTCTTTCTTTCTTTCTTTCTTTCTCTCTCTCTTTCTCTCTGTCTCTCTCTCTGTCTGTCTCTCTCTCTCTCTCTTTCTTTCTCTCTTTCTACCAGTTTATCTCTCAGCAGACGAAGTGCAATATATGTCTGACTGAACAAATCAGCAAAGACTACCTCTCTCTCTCTCTCTCTCTCTCTCTCTCTCTCTTTCTCTCTCCCTCTCTCTCTACTTCCCTTTCTCTCTCTCCCTCCCTCCCTAACTTCTCTCTCTCCCTCCCTTGTTTTCTTTCTTTCTGTCTGTCTTTCTTTCTTTCTTTCTTTCTTTCTTTCTTTCTTTCTTTCTTTCTTTCTTTCCTTCCCTTCTCCTTGAAGCGGTACCATCGTTTCCGTCGATTCCGAGTTACGTGACAGGCGGCTTTATAATTTTGTTTTTCTTATCAGAGGGCTTTATATTTGTAAAAAACATTTAAACATTTCGTGTTTATAAAAGTTCGTGTTATGGCCATGGCTGAGACAGAAGTTGTTTCCCTTCATAAGAGTTCAGAGGTCGAAAGTTCTGTCATGCTTTGTTGTCTGCCATCAATATGCTCCTCACGAGAAATTCACAGTTTGGTGATGACAGCTTGACCATCCCTCTCGAAGAATGGGAGCTGGTGCTTGTTAAATGAAAATATCGATTCATGCCCAAGGCTGTGTCAGTAGTGAGACCAGTTGGGGGAGAGGTTGGGGGACGTAGGGTGGGGAGGGGGGTGGAGGAGGAGCTGAGGGTGTCCAGTGTCCATAGACCAAGGCAACAAGCACTGTTTAAGTTTATGCAAAAACAAGTATTTTGAAAATCTGGGAAAGGGGACTTGTCATTGGCCTAGCAAAAAGATAATTAGTCGTTGGGACGGAGCAGAAGAAAAATCGAGAGGGGCACAGAGGTTGTTGAGGGGAGCACTCATAAGATCACTATTGAAAGCAGGCTGGGCTCAATAGAAAGCACTACATAGGCATATACCACTGGAGGGTGGAGGCATCTGTACTACTAAAGCTCTTTTGTCTACACCATAGCTGTCGTGTCCTTCCCCTTCCCTCCTCCTTCATTCCCTGTCTCACCTCTGTTTCCTAATATCTGTAGAGCCATGGAGATCTGGCTCCCTGACGATGTCCATTTGCTTGTCAAATCTCATGCATGTCATTGTGTTTTTTTGGTAATGCGAAACAACTGCAAGGCCATTTCAACGAACTGTGTTGATCTGTTTTAACGTAATCCAGTATCGAATCCTTAAGTTCACAAAATGTGAACACACCAATAAGGAGTATTATTCTCTCTCTCTCTCTCTTTCTTTCTCTTTCTCTCTCTCTCTCTCTGTCTCTCTCTGTCTGTCTCTCTCTCTTTCTCTCTCTCTCTCTCTTTCACACTCATTCTCTCTTTCTCCTCCATCTTTTCTTTCTTTCTTTCTTTCTTTCTTTCTTTCTTTCTTTCTTTCTTTCGTCTTGAAAAGAGTCTCTAAGTACCCACTTCTTTTTTAAAATATTGAAATATGATAGGGTATAATATTCGTAATTCTGTTCCCATTGGCTATGCTGTCTTAGTGAACTTTGAAGGCGAGTCTTACAAGTTCGACTTTCACTTTAAACGGGACCGACTTGATTTAATGGGCACAGTTTTTGTTTTGTTTTGCTTTGTTCATTTTTTTTTTGTTGTTAAACTGGAATCTTTGTTGTTTTTTGAGACCTTCTTGTGTTTGTTTTCCTGCAACGACAGACGTCGAAGGGCAAAAGAGATTTTTTTCTTCAAGGTTTGAAAAGTTGGGGGATGGGCCGGAGGGGGGACGGGGGCGGCAAATAAAACATGAAGCCAACAAATCGCATTCCAAACATTGTTGGGTTTTACATGAAACTTCTCATGCACAACATGGAAATCCGTAGTGGACCTCAAAAAGGCTGCGGGCTATGCACAGAATATGCAAGCGAGCATGGTATGACTGTGGTTGTAGGAAAAGGCATGTTTTGTCTAGCTTATTTCTTTGCTAGGGGCAAATGTGTAGAACTGACGAAAGCCAACGAAATTTCTTGAGAGTTTGCACTGACCTTTTTCCTCCAAATAACCTCTGTGAAATATCCAGTGGCGTGAGAAGGAGGCTGAAAGTCACGTTTTTACATCGTTGTCATGCAGTCAATCAAAATGAAGCTTAAGCTGCTTTTTGGCTAAAGTTATTGGCTAGACACAACAGATAAAAGCTTTGACTTCCATTAGCTAAAAACAAAGTGGACCTAGCATTATTCCAACTCGAGATATTGTTCTTTCAAGTGGCAAACGTCACCTCATGCAGCAGATCAAATGTCTCAGAAAATTTGTGTTTGAAGATCAATTTTATACTATATTACTCATATAGTATGCCTCACAAAATCTCAAATTTATCCATAATTATTGATTATTTTCCAATAAACAATGTTTTTATGTGTAGAAATAACTTTATTCTTGATTTCTATGGCAAACGAAAGTTTGAGTTTGAATGATCCTATTCACCTTCAGAGTGATTGCTCAATTCCCTGTTTAGCGACATAGTCTAAGTCTCATTTTGACTCGCTGCAAGACAATTTTATTGCAATCAGCCAGAACTAGAACTAGAAAGACCTGATCTTCTCCTCTTGCAAATCGAGAGCACTATTCATTCCGCTTCAGGGACATTAACCTCACAACGATTTAATCAGCGGCGGCCTGTGACACCCCCCCCCCCNCCCGCCTCCCAAACTACACGTGTAACCTCCCAAGCCCCCGCTAGTTCTTCAAATCACAAAATTACCTTGAATGATCGGTATTAGATCCACTGTTCTTGCTCTAAACAGCTGTAGCAAAGTTACTTGGCTGTATCATGAGCATAGGGTAAAAGCTGAAAGGCAAAAGAAATGTAAAGAATGAAGGAGAAAAATTGTCTCTGGATTTTGCATGTTCTTTGTATTTTTGAAAAATCAGTCATAATTTCTCTCCACTCTTAGCTCAACTTTACCCGGCACCGCACGAGTTGTACTTAATGACCTGCGCCGCCATTGGGATTTAACCATGACATCCTTGGCGTCCAACTTTTCCCTTAGAACTGTTGACACTTGCAGATCTCCACTAGGCCTATATAAAAAAAACGTGTAAACAAAAGCCTGCTCCGCCGACTACCGAGCAGTCCGGTGTCGGTTCCAACGAAATTTAACAGCCCAGTAGCGCACGCGTTTGTGTGTTTCTTGGAAAAAGTAAAACAATCCTTGCTGGTCTAAACCCACTTTACACACGGTCGTTTGTAAAAGTCCAATGTTTTGATTTGGAACAAACGGTCGCTGTCTGTTCAGCAGGTGCTGACGACAGTGGCATTGAAAACTTTGTTGGTTAAAAAAGGTGAAATGGATTTCGGACGAAGGGGAACGGGTTTAGTTTGTGTAAATCATTGCTACTGAAGGTTTAAGAGAATGGTGTTATTCAAGATTTAAAGAAACACAGACGGTGCTGGTTCCAGGCATTCGTTGCTTAACGTGACCTTGTCAATAATCATTAGTTTCACTTGTTAACTTAATATTGGTATGCACAGGGACCTGTTAAGATAGCCTTGCTTGCCGGTCTAGGACTGGCCTTCTCAAGCTTTCTCTTCATTTTCCCGTCTTTTTTTGCGCTCATTGCTCTCCTCTCAACAAAAGTTCTCACGATTTTAAAGGTCATGTGGCGGTGGTGGTAGTGGTGGTGATGGTGATGGTGGTGGTCGTGATGATGATGGTTGTAGTAGTAGTAGTGGTGGTAGTGTGTGTGTGTAGGGGGAGGGGGGCTTAGGTCTGAAGCCTAATTCATTCGGTCTGATTATAAGTGCATTCCTTGGTATGCACGGTAAGGAAGGAAAGACAGAGAAAGAGCAAGGTTGGATGATAGAAGTCTACAGCAGTCAAGTTGGATATGAAGGAATATTGTACGTGGGCGCAGCATCCATATATAACTTTATACATTGTATAAAATGCTGATCAGAGAATTACTTAACAATAATTGAATGACGTAGTCAAAAAAAAAAAAAAAAAGCTATGCTACTGATATACAGTATATGCAAGTATAAGGCTATAATAACATTTCAAATGTTCCAGGTTACCAGGCAATGATGTCCAAAGCAAATATGGCGGCGAGAATCTCGTGTAGGCCTGCACCTCTTCTAAACTTAACTTTTTGGTGGCCTGATAAAGTGATAGATCTAGCAAAACGATGTGTTGATGTTCACCGTGCCATAGGTTTGTGTTCCTGAGCTGAGTAGAGGAAAATTAGTCTGGTTCACTGTGCATCTCTCAAAACACTGGAATCCGGTGCTACAGATCTGATGACAAAAGGTGGGACTTTCCAGCGTCGTGGGGTTTTCCATAGAGGAGTGGGTCAAAATCAAAATAACATATTGCAAAAGACACTGTTAGTCACTAGAAAACAAGTACGGTAAATGTTGTGTTTTCTTCAAAATTATTATTTCTTATAATGAAAAGCTGATGACTGTGATTGCAAGAACAAAAGCCTCTGTATAAACTGAATACGGAACACTCGCTCGAGGGTTGTTATTTTTGCGTTAAGCTGATTTCGCGGTGTGTGCGGCATTGTCATGAACTTCGTCATTTACCGGGGATTATCCACTTTCTTTCTGTTGCTGGATTAGCCTAATCCATTGTTACGAGCACTGATTTTGCTACGCTTTCCTTCTACGACCAAGGTTACACGCTTTCGGAGGACGTAGGTTGGCTGGGCTTGACAGGGTAAACAACTTGGTCATTGTATGACGTCATGCACACCTCAGCCATTTCTTATCTGAACTTCTCCAGTGTTTATCCTAGCCGTTTCAAGACTGACCGACAATCAGTAAAATCAGTAAAACAGAATTTTCTAACTTAAAGCATACAATACAGTATGGTCATATGTGACAGCTCAGCGTTTTCACGCGTGTACAGCTGGAAGGAAATGTAAAGGTCACATAAATGGCTGACTGCTAAAATGTGTTGTTCAAATTATGTCTTAAGTTATCTAGCAGATCTAGTAGTCTCGATACTGTTATACAACTTAGCTGATTTCATTCCTCTTTTTTTTTTCTTCAGGTAACCTCGCTTGAAAGCACGAGAGACAATAACGAAGCAGTGACTGATCTAACCTGATGAAGCCTCCATTCCTTGTTCCAGTGGGCGGTGGACCCTTTATGGATACAAATCTTGCTGTTTGTAAAGCAGTATGAGGCTGATCGGGGACGTCTAGAAGATTAATTGTCAATTTAATTAACCCAAGATGACTAACAGTATAGGGTCTGTGTTTGGATGTGAAAGACATCGCTGGCTGTAGCAGAGACTTTGGTCTCTCCAGCGGAAAGATAGCCATGGACGAAAATGACACACCGTCAGTGACGTCTCAGAATCAGAAAGCTGTTACCAGGCAACCGCAAGCATGCCCACGGTCAAGGCTGAGTCCAGAGCGAAGCCGAAAGTACGTCAGATCCGGTCTGACACCCCGCGCCAACGACATGTCTATGAATCCTCTACACAAGAGCTCCTCCTACCAGAGTTTGGCGGCGGGGAGAAGAGGCGGGATCAGAGGTGGTGTAAGGGGTGGTCGAAATCAGAATGGGCGGTCAGGGATGTCTCAGTCCTCGGCCAATAGCTCATCTGATGCTCAGCAGTCAAAACCAGCTTCCTGTCAGCCACTTCCGCTTAGTGCTTCGTCCCGGCGGTGGCGGAGTGCAGACAAGTTGGACAATTTAACTTCAGAGAGGCACGCAAGAAGTCCAGCAGGGACACTGAACAAAGACATTAATAAAGTTGATTTGCCTCAAGTTACTGAGTATGTTTACAACCAGGATTTGGAGGATGAAATAAGTGACACGAGCACACGCCCAGGTCCTCTGCGTGGCAGAATTAATTCTGATCCACTACAGCCGACCCATGGCAGTTGGTCAGCGATATATGGCAGTGCTGTGGTCATGGACAATGCTGTTTCAAACTCCAGGAATTCGAACGCCACCAAAGATCTTCATAATCAGCCAGTTGCACATGGTGTAGATTCTGTTGAAATTGCCCAGCAAATAGTGCAGTCTGAGGAGGACTGTTGCGCTCATAGATCTCCATCTACCGAAGTCTTTCACTCGTCTAGTGCTCCTTTACCTATGTCCCTGCATGGACATCCATTTGTTCTGCCGATGGAGGATGTCCCGCCACCGCTTACGGTAACTTCTGTAGGGAGAGTCCCCAGGTCATCTGTTTCATCCATTAGCTCTACCAAACCCCACGACGATGGACAACAACCTGAATCCGACCTTGCAGAAAATAAAACTGCAGAGACAAGAGATACAGTGACAAAGACATCACAGCCACCAGCACTCGCGAAGAGGGCGTGGCAGGACGTAGATTCAGCACCAACTGAAAAGTCAGAGACTCCGCCCAATTCTCCCACTTCCCCCACCTCCCCCACCCCCGCAAGTCCTAGACGCAAACACAGCGACAACATCGATTTCCGGGCTGCAATGTCCATGGTTAGCAAGAAGCCACGCCCACTTCCCAAAAGTAAATCTAGCTGGAGACTGCAGGCAGCAAAAGCACGCGAATCCGTAGCTAGTCTCCTGAGTTTCACAAAGTCTAAGGACAAGGGTTTATCGCTGGCGAATAAGAAATCTTCTGCCCAGTACCAGAGTTCTCCCTGTCTTTCTGATACTCCTGCAAATGCGTCTACCCCGTCTTTCAATGCCACACCTTGTCTTTCTATTCAAGGAGATCGAAACCGTGCCGGACAGTTGTCGAGATTTAAAGGCATGCACTGGAGCAGTCCTGAAATGGAACTAAATGTAGATAGAAGTCATGTGACTGAACAGTGCCACGTTGGAAACTTTCAGGGATCTAACATGGACAAAGAAAATTTTATTACAAATAAACCTGCAGTTGCACCGGTTGACTCTTCTACGATTCCTTTTCTCGAAGTGACTCAGCAGTCTCAACCCGATAGAGGACTTGATTCTGTTCCCTCTAGGATAGAGAGCACTAGTCATAGTGAAGCTTGTGAAGGATTGTTAAGTTATGCACAGTGCGCGAGTGAGAACGCAGATGAAGGGCAGCTACAGTCAGCCCCATTAAGACTACACTCAGACACTAAAACAAACAAGAATTTAAGTGTGCTCGTAAAGCAATCGCCACATTACAAAAGCACTCCAGATTTAAATTCATATATTGACATTTCCTCTCCACGCATTACTTTTCAGCATGGACAGGAGCTATCCAGATCACAGGACTGCCTGGCGACCTCTCAGTGGAATGACACGAACAGTGGCATCTCTTCTCAAACTGATGGCAGTATGACGCCGAATACTCGTGAAGCTGCACCCGCTTCAGGAGACAGCATGTGTGCCATGTATAGAGACGACGCTGAAGGAAGTTCTGAAAATAACGAGGAGTTAGAGTACAAGGCATGTCCTTGGCTTTCTCCAAACTTGCAGCGTACTTTGAGTGCTGTTCGCAAACACCTCAGTGCTAGAGGAATTTACGGAAACAACAGATCAGGAAGCGCAGGCCGATCTGCTTCACCTCGTGATGAATGCCAGCCTTCCACAAATGATTCTGAAGCAAATTTCGTGCAGAAGGAAGGAAGCAAATATGACCCAACGGGTGACTCAGACAACATGTCTGTACATTCATCGAATAAGCTTCTTTCATACCATTCTGAGGACCACGCTAATACTGGTAGAACGGACATTGACTATGATGAAGCTACAAAAGGACAGAATTATGAAATCATGAGTAAAAGCGTAAATGTGAGTAACCATGGTAATGTTCAGCTTCAGTTGCACAAACAAAATAGTGACAGTATAGTGGATTACAGAAATAACTCAGTAGCACTAAGTGGCGATTTGTCAATATTCAGTAGGAGCTTTCATTCGCAGTCTCCTGAGAGTTTTGGAATTCCAACTAGGCCTAAACTTCATCACCATCGGCCTGGAAAGTCTAGGCTTACTAGCGATAATACGAAAAGGCAACGCCCTACACTTACCAGATCATTTGAGCTGAGCATTCAGGACAATGAGGATGGAGACGAAGTGCTAGGAAATCTCAGTGAGGGAGAACTTAAGAATTCGGAAACATCATCGAACAGTTCCAACTCTGAGATTGAAAGTTCAACCACAGGTGAAGATAATGCCAGTGAGGTACCTGGATCTAGATCTACACAGGCAAATGAAAATGTCCTCGTCTTACCTGATGCCAGTATTCGTGGCAGATCTTCAGATAATCAACTGCAGCTTGCATGTGACCAACGACAGGAGCAACAAGCTCCCGAGACTATTTCATCTGATGACAAAACCGACTGGGATGCATTCTCCGACCGAGTTGAATATCGTCATTCTCCATGTCTGGAAAGAAGTGACTCCCTCACGTCCTTGAACTCTGAAGTTAGCGCGCTGTCCACACGGAGCGAGGCCAGGGGCAAGCGAGAAACATCTCGACGAGTCGAAGACCTGTTGTCAAACCAGCTTTTCAAGAAACATCTTGCCAGACACGCGGACACCATAGAGAGGAAAGTATTTCAGATGCACAAAAAAGGAATGAGAAAATCCCTGTCTAACTTCGATCTTAGTACATCCCAGTCAGCGTATGTTAATGATGTCGTGAGCAACCTTCTCAATATCGGAGACATCAACAACAATAAAGAAAATTCTGATGACAGTGACTCCAAACAAGCGGAGGATCACAACGAGAAATTCAAACCAAAGATTTCACGCAGCGTGTCAATGTTAGACAAGCACCCATCAGGATCCTTCGTAGACAATTTTTCGGATAAAGCCAGTGATGATAATAATAAACCACGACATGAATATCGTCGACCTTTAAAGAAAGCTGCCACAACAATCAGCTTGAGACCACCAACAAATCTGAATTCTTCTGAGACGAATGAAAGCTCCAGAAGAAATTCACTGAGCTGCGATGATCCCTCTTTACAAAAACTGAAGCACAACGCCTTGGCAAGAAACGAAGAAAATTGTTCACCTACAGCTCTGAACCAGCGACGCAAGCGTATGTACATACCAAGTTTTGAAGAATTCAAAAAACATCGAAGTGACTCACCAAGTACTAGATCACGGTGTCAAAGTGAAGTCAGTGACATTTACGTCATACAGGAAGATGAAAGCGATGATTTCACTCACAACACGAGCTCAGACACTCCTAGTCCCAGTATGGACTCCAGGCGTGATGATGGACAAGCTGCGAAGGAACCTCAAAATGATACTGCCAAAAACAAGGGGTCTGGCACTAGTCCTGTGTTTATGCATCCTGCTATAATCATAACGACAGCGGATGTCTCCAATATTCAGGACAAGGAAAACAGACGTCCACCATTGTGTCGTTCTAAGTCAGAATCTCATATGAAGAGAAGGAGGTTGAGACTCTCACCTTACAGACCCAGCACGCCTGAAAACATGACATCTTCTCAGATGGCTCACACGGCGTCTACAGAATGTTTTGTGGCGTACGGCAGTAAGGATGATCAGATGTTGGTTAGAATCTCTGAAGAAAGCAAAGCGCTTGCTTGGCCATTAAGTGCTGGGGACAGATGTGCAAGCGCAACAGTCCTCTTCCAGGAATCTCAAGGAACTTCTCCAGACCATGATGTTGAAGATAAGGACTGCTTAAATAACAAAGTCAAACCGAAAGCACCGATCTCTGAACGAACATTAGCAGCTCTTCAGCAATCAACTATAACATCAAATGAAGATAATTTAAGCGACGATGATAGCACTGATGTGGGTGGGAGTGGCGAAAATGACAACGACGAAGTCATTTCAGACAATACTGACAACACGGATGACAACGCCGACTCCGGCAGCGAGACAGAATCACTTTCAGCGTCAAAAGTATTCACCAATGCAGCAGGCGATAGTGATATTTATACTGCAAACTATAAATCTCATTTTATGGACGGCGTTGAGCTAATTCCTTCCAGCAACAACACGTCCGACGACGAAGGTAAAACAAAACAGGAAACTATGCTCCAAACTTTCGAATTTCAGCCTCGTACGCAAAATACATTTCTTGGAAGCCTTGGCTTTCAGTACAGTGTGGATTCAAATTTTTCTAGACATGTTGATCATGCCAGTGGAAGTTTTGATGACTCGTTTGATTCCAGGAGAATTAGAGATGATGACTGTCAGGAAAGATCTAGTATTTCTGACCAAGGTGAGAGAAGTTCAACGCCCATATCAGCAAACATCGACGATTTAGGTAATGTAAATGCCGATTTAAAGCACGACACAAATTGGGATAAAGCTGGACGGAATGAAAGTGCGTTTTCTGTGGAAGGCCTACAGCTTTCTGGCGCCGCCGCTGGGGTGAGCTATGATATGATGTCTCAAAGTGAAGACGTTAGTTGTCTTGACGTGACGTTGCAGAGGAAAAGTCCCACAAATTCCTCATCTGACAGTGATCAGTCAAACAAGGTAGGCTGGTTGTTTGGTTGGCTGGTTGATTGGTTGGTAGATGGGTGGGTATGTGGTTGAATGGTTGGGTTGGGTTAGGTTGGTTGGTTGGTTGGTTGGTTGGTTGGTTGGTTGGTTGGTTGGTTGGTTGGTTGGATAGGGTTGGTGAGTTCGTTTGTGGGTGGATAGGTCGGTCGGTCGGTCGGTCGGTCGGTCGGTCGGTTGGTTGGTTGGTTGGTTGGTTGGTTGGTTGGTTGGTTGGTTGGTTGGTTGGTTAGGTGGGTGGGTGGTTGGTGAGTCAATTTGCTGATTGTCTGGCTTTTGCAGTGTGTTGTTTCTACTGTTGTTTTTTCTATCGCTGGTTGCTGTTTTAGTTACAGGTAACTTTTATGTTATTGTCAGGCTAGCAGATTGTGAGGGACTAATTTATATTTTCTCAATATTATGTATTTGTTTGTAAATTTTGTGTAAATTTGTAAATTGTATTTTCTCAGTATTATGGATACTCATATGTTATATACAACATGAGCAATAAAAAAAAAGGATCTTTTAGTTGTATCCTACTGATAATTCACAATTTAAGAATGTTGGTGTCACCCTGGGAAGGGAACAGCAACAAGAACATCGTATATATCATTACTGTCCTATTAAGTCGTTCTGTGTTTAGATTTTCTTTTCCAAACTTTTTTTTAGACTGCTGTGTTGCGCTCAACATCTGATGTGTCCGCCATAGCCTCAGATGAGAGGGAGAGAAGAAGAAGGGAGAGGAAGGATAGACCGTACAAGAGCGATCCATTTACAGGAACAAATAAACTACCTCAGCATTCTCATCAGTCAGGTATAGAGTTTACTAGACCCAAATCTAATTTGTTAGCTATCAAATGGCCTTTCTTGTTTGTTTTCGTTCAGTCATGCATATTAATAAGTAGTGAATATAGGCAAACTGTCCAAAAGCAGACTTCTTCAGAACAGTGGTTTGGAGGGGAAGAGCTATACTGTTTTTAATTTAAACATGTATCAACATATTAATCAAATCAGTCATTATGTTTTCATTCCTATATAAATCTGTTCATTCATTCATTCATTCATTCATTCATTCATTCATTCATTCATTCATTCATTCATTCATTCATTCATTCATTCTGCAGAACCAGGGCTTCACAAAGCTCCATCGGTGTCCACCTCATGTAGTTTTCCCAGTCTAGAAGAGCTCGCTGAGTATTCGGATTCTGCGGTATGTTGGTTTAAATAACTTAAGCATTAATGGCTGTTTCATCTTGTAAAGTTTCAGCATCAATCCTTTTTACGTTATTATTAGAGTTGTCGAAATTGCAGAATGATGATACTGCTGAGTTTCGAAGATTTCCTTGTTGTTACCTTTGTCGTTTTTGAAGCCTTCAGCTATTTAAGACTCTTCAGTTGGAGCAGTGTGTCTTGAAGTTATCATGCACAGTTATATCACGCGTGATGTGTGTGTGGATTAGCGCGTGTATGTCTGTGTGTGTGGATTAGCGCGTGTATGTTTGTGTGTGAGCTGTGTATGTTGTGTGTCTGTGTGTGTGTGTGTGTGTGTGTGTGTGTGTGTGTGTGTGTGTGTGTGAGTTGTGTGGTGCGTGTGTATGTTGTGCGGTGTGTGTGTGTGTGTGTNGTGTGTGTGTGTGTGTGTGTGTGTGTGTGTGTGTGTGTGTTTGTTGTGTGTGTCTTTTTGTTTGTGTGTGTGTGTGAAATGTGTGTGGTGTGGTGTATGTGTGTGTATGTTGTATGGTGTGTGTTGTGTGTGTGTACGCGCGCGCGCGCGCGTGTGTGTGTGTGTGTGTGTGTGTGTGTATTGTGTAGTGCATGTGTGTGTGTGTGCGTTGTGTGTATATTGTGTGGTACATGTGTGTGTGCGTGTGTGTGTGTGTGTGTGTGTGNTGTGTGTGTGTGTGTGTGTGTGTGTGTGTGTGTGTGTGTGTGTGTGTGTGTGTGTGTGTAGTCGTGAGTGTGTATGTATGTGTGTATGGGGGGAATGGATGGATGGATGCAGAGGAGGAGAGAAATATAAGAGTGGAGTGGGGGATATGGGAGGAAGGAATAAACTGACATTTGGGATCTGTATGATTGTATGATTGACTATTGTTCATGTGTATTATCGTATGTACGTCTCTATTTACACTGTATTCTAAATCA
>JAWQUT010001095.1:0-33286 GCA_033807755.1 Ellobium chinense | reverse complement strand
TGCGTGCAGCTCATGGTAATGTTTATATTTTAATCACTGAAGAGAAAGTGAAATGACTCCTCAAAATGACTGCACACTATTTGAGGGCCACGAAGATTTTGAATTCAAGGAATTTAACAGTTTCTCATGAATGCTTCATTTCTCTGATTTTCTATCATAAACCTTATGTTACTCACCTGCCTCAGGATCCCTTCATGATGGACAGATGTGTAGTGACTGTTGACCCAGAATATGACCATGTCTTTGAGATTCATGAGCAGGGCAAGGAAACTTACCTATTTAAGGTAACCTGTCTCTCAGCTTCACTTGAACATTGTCATCTCATCAGTTTTAATCCTTTCAGGCATTCATTACCAGCCATCTTTAATGGCCCTCATGGGACAATAAGGTACCCACTATCCTCTATTTTACTGTATAAATTCTGGTGCATAATGGTACCCATGAATGCCTCATAGGAAGTTTTGATATTCATGAAAAGAATGGATTCTTTCCTTATCTATGAATGTCTCCTACTCATCTTCACAATTAAGAGTATGTGTACTTTAAGTACCCAGGAATATTCCTGATGGTTGTAAAAAATGTGCTGCTTATTTAAATGTGTGTTTGTTTATGTGACATTGTGGTATCAATGTGTTTAAAGAAGAAACTGAAGAATATGTACATCATTGATATTCTGGGTTCCAAGTTCTGGAGATATTTCATAATGAAAAACAAAAATGCATAAAAGTATCAGAAATGCCTAAAAGGGATAAGCTTTCCAGCTTCATTTGATTTGGTAGGATGCACAGGCTGAACAATCAGATCTACATACCTTACTTATCTATTTGTCTCGTAAATTATTTGCTTTTTCTTGTCAATGATCTCGGAGTGATTTTGACATACAGGGGAGAAACTGGGAAAGAAGAAAGAAAGCACCAAAAAGTAGGAATTTCAGTGAACCAGGTGAAAATGGAGGGGATGGGGTGGGAGGGGGGCTGACAATCAAAATAAGTTGTACTGTTGTTGATGGTCCAATTTGCTTACAGTGGGAGATTTATGTTTCAAAGCCCAACCCTTCATTTATTTTGTGTCAGGAAGCTTCCTGTCCTTGCTAAGTTTTCTGACATTTTATTCTGACTACAGGCTGAAAACAGCAGAGATACTGGTATTTGGATACGTCACCTGAAACAGCTGTCTCGCAACCTTGGATACTGGAGACGGCGCAGGAATGGCGTGCCTAATCTCTTTATCAGGCCAGCATGATTCCAGATACCAGGAAAGTAATGGACCAGTGATGCAGAGAAGTAGACAAAGTGTTAAAGAAAACACTGGAAATTAGCTCTGAGCACACACAATGGAATTTAAGAAATTTTAAACAGTTGACAAAGAACAGGACTGCATACACATTCAAGTGCTTGGCAGTTAGAAATCAGTATTAGAATCAAGAAGTGATGTGGATGGCAACTGTCGAGTGGAATATGAGGTTGTCCCAGGTGCTCTCAAGCTATTTCTTCAAATTGAAATTAGTGAAAGTATCTTGTCTGTGCTAATGTGTGGCATGTGTGCTTCTCTCTACTTCATGTGGAATATGACCTTATATGTCAACAGACGTTCCGCAGGCTTACATATACAGAAGATCTTTACAATAACTGCAGAGAGAATATTAGAGTGGTGCTCAGTATTATTGTACTGTATATGTTTTGTTGGCAGATCCCTCTAACATGATTTGAGTATGTACATAGAAGGAAAGGACTAAGCAATACTGTTGCACTGTTTGACCAGTAGATAAAAGACTGGTACATTTGATAGGTATGTCTCAAACATAACCTGACAAAATAATGGAAAGTTCTTGCTGCTGTTATCTGGCTTTGTAAATTGTCCTTGAAAACAGATGCCTTGTTAGGAGAAATGTGGCCCTTCAGTTAAATATCCTTCAATTATTTTACACTGCATACCTATTGGAGGAGTTATTTCCACTCAGTGGCTTTTATTGTAATTTGCTCCACTGGATTCATGTTAGTGCAAGGCTAACATTGTAAGTCTTTAGAATGTACCCCCTAGGCAGTAAAGATTGAAACAGTCTATACTGAAGACTTTTGGAGCAATTTTAGAATGCTTATTAAATGAACTGCATCAAAGACTATCTGAACAACTACAATAACAGTGGCAGTGATGGTGGTGATACCAAAAAAAAAATACAGATGAGAATGATAATGTGATGACTGTGCGGTGGGGGATGGAATACTGACTATGTGCATTTTGTCTATGAGTGGTTGTCACAGATATACTGGATATTTTCTAATGTCATTCAATATATTTTAGGGCATCACAGAGAGAAGACTTTACCAGAATACATATTTAGAAGTTTAAAGGACTGGGTTTTTTAATTTTAAAGAAAGCAAATTTGTTGTGGCATTGTATAGTCTATATAACAAAGTTTCTGAAATCACAATCTAACTTTGGGTTGAGGAAAGAAAGAAGGAAAGAAAGAAAGAAAGAAAGGAAAGAAAGAAAGAAAGAAAGAAAGAAAGAAAGAAAGAAAAGAAAAAAAGAAAGAAAGAAAGATAGGTTTTGTTTCGTGAGCTTGGAGTGGTCCAATGTACATTCTAACAATCTGCAAGCACCAGTGTAAATTAATGGTAAATATGCAATGTAAATAAATTGTAAAATATATTATTTAAACTTCAAACAGCTAGTGAAACTATAGTCCCTGGTGGACTTGCAGTTTGTACTGTCCATTTTTACTGGTTGTGTGGAAAAGACATAAACCTGAAATGCAGTATATGGCAATTTTCCATAAGATCAGCTGTGGTATGTGTAGTTGGTTATTGTTATAATGTATTTGCAACCTACCTCTCCCTAAGGAAAGGTTAACAGCAACTTTATTTACAATACATGTGGTATGTGGAGCAATGGTAGTGTTAGCTTGTTGTTTACCTTTGCTGTACTGCAAAGTGTTTCAAGACATGTGCAATGCAACTTGACTGCACTTGATGTATAAAGATGCGTTGTTATGAGTTTTTTTTTGTTTCGTATATATCTTCATGTATATTTCAGTGTGATTGTCACAATACTAGCATGGTAATATTGGTGTAGTAGGAATGAACAGCATGTGACTTGAGTTTCGTCTTGGTAAATTCTGGTAGATACTGCTTAAAGGAAAGTACCAATCATCTTACTACAGCCCTTACAAGAGCAAACCATCAGTTCAGTGTAACCAGGTAGCAAGATATAATAATGCTATTCTGTTCCATTTATTTTTATTAAAAAGGGAGGAATGTGTGCACAGTCTGATAATTTTGTTAGTTGTTACCCATTATCTGGGGAAATGTGTCACCAGGTATTTCACCAAATTACTGTGAAAGATAAAGTTTTGAGAAGAAAGGCCAAAGAAAAACCTAGCGCTAGAAAATTTCCTGTCCCTACCGGGGATTGAATTCAAAAGTCTCTCAGCTTGCAAGTCTGAAAATGCTACCACTACACCACTGGGATGCTAACTTCAAAGCAATTTACACCTTAAATATGTACTGCCTGAATATTGTTCCATTATTTCAGCATGTGAGCTTAGTGTTCACCTGTGATCCTTAACACTTCCCAACTGCTCACATCAGGATACCAACATAAGACTGCAACTCACTCTAAGATTCAGCAACATATGTGTGCTGTGTTTGAGGGGGAGGGGGGGAGGCAAAATAATTTCCTTCTACCCTTTTGGTCTCTTACATACTCTTACTACCCCCCTCCGTCAACCCTTTCTACTCCCCTTCCCTCTCCACCACCCCATTTTTATGCCAGGCTTTTTCAACCCCTCTCTACCTACTCAACCCAATACTGAAATGATTGACAGTGGCACTCATTTCCATTTGCTGTTCATCCTGTTGCATCAGTTTGATATCACTGTTGAAATAAATTATGGTTACAGTCCAGCTTGAGTATCCTTAGTGTGTTGATGTTTCTTTTACTTGTTCATTTCTCTGCATATGTGTATAAGACATCTGGTGCACACAGAGGAGTGGATCACTCTCAGTTATAATGCATGTATGGTCATCCAAACATTGCAAACCATAACTCCAGCAATCATTACTTCCACTTTACAACTTTTCCATTGTCACAGGAATATGACTGGCTGTTACACTGGCTTTTATTGAATGATGTTTTTTTGCTTTTGGAAGTGAGGTTTGATGATGAAATCACATTACTTTTTCACTTAAACTGGAATTGAGCTTTATTGAAATTGACTAATTAAGACAAATTTGCCAAGCAAGACATGCTTATGTGAGATGCCGTAACATGATGTATTCCACTGTAAGCAGATGGCTGCCTTGAACAGTGGGAAGAAATTAGAAGTGTTTAATCTCAATCAGGTCATCTACATTGTTCAGCTACACTGGCATAATACCAGCTAATGACATCTCATAGTTAGCAATACCACTGACTTAACAATATGAAACGGTAAATTGTAAAGAAAGTTCACATTTTCCATAGAGGTAACAACTGAAAGAGAGGGAAAAAAGCAACAATAAGCCAGTGATAAATATAAGTCAAATGACAAATAAAAGGCTTTTTATTCAACAAAGAAGGAAACATGAAAATAAAGAAAATGATAGTTTTGAACGTGAAAATGGAATGTCTACATAACTTTTTCTCCTATGAATCTACCTTGGTGTGTGTCAACTTAAAGGACAACAAAGACATAACGTAAACTGAAACTGTGACATACAATGGTTATTGCAAAATTAAGATGACTGAGAAAAGACAGGAGACAAAAAAAAAAAAACGGATCAGAACTACAAGTGTAGTGGGAGAAATGTCAAGGTAGGGAGTACATTGGAGCTGGAGATTGGAGATAAAGAATAGGGGTTTGGAGAGAGATGTAGATTGCAGTGCTCATATATATCAAATGGGTAACAAAACTGTGAGAAGAAACTGTTCAGTAATATAGTATACATAAAGCGTGAAATGCAGATATACCTTCAATTGAAACATTCTTGCATTTCATTTTGTCTTATATAACTATTATAGGAATGTACAAAAGCACAGAAAGATTACAAACATAATCATGCAAGGTTCAGCATGTAAAGTGTTAACAGATTTACACACAACTATAACAAAGTATCACAGGACTCTTGTAAAGGAAAGAACACTGTAATTGTGTGCAATACTGGGGCACAACAGTCCCATCATATAAGTGTATAACACATCAGCTTGCATTGATCTGATTCCTACCATAGCTATTTTGCATGTAAAATACTCTGTTAAATAATGTCAAATTACCCTCTTAATTTTGTGTAAAGTCTCTTTCCAAATCTGTAGCTAAAACCTGCCCTTGTCTAAATAATATTATCCAAATATCACAATACATCGTGGGACTGCTCACAGCGTCATAAACAACGGATCTGGTATAATTATTATGTCAACAAGTCATTTATTCCTGCGCAGCTTTCATTACAAATACACATGACAACAAAAAAGTTAAGATAATTGTAAGACTGTGTGAAAAACAATGTTTGTAGTTACATTCTAATTGCCATAGTATTCTGGTTCAAAGTAACTAAAACCAAATCCTGAATGGAAAACTTTATTGACATGTATAAAACATTTGTGCCCTTATTTGTGGGCATTCAAACAAAAAGATGAACTGCAAAGACACGGATGTCACTAATGGAATGTAAATTTGTATAAAAATGCCATTGCCAACTTTCAAAAACTGTCTTGCATAACTGGTGTCTCCATGATGAAGTCATGCTACTAAGTTTAAAAATGTCAAACTGTAATTTTACAAACTGTAATTTAAGCCTTTGACTTGTGCTTGGTGTCTCTGAGTTCCTGTAAGAAAAAGTGCACTAGTCATCATTTACACTTTCAGTATAATAAAACTGTATTTTCACCTTTGGAGTAAAATTCTGATACATTTTCAGCTGTTGGAAGTTATAAAATATGGCTTAAGCAAGCAAGAGAAATCCCACCATGTCAGTAAATAATACTGTTTGCCCTGGTCATATCACCCAAACTAGACAGAGTGGGCAAATATATTCTTCCAACGTATACTCTGAATCTAATATACAGCTGAAAACTATCTTTTCAAGACTTCTTCAGTTATTTCTTCCCTCTGTGCCACTCCCCAACTTTCTCACAATACAATACACACATACAAAACTGGTGTCCTTGCAATGTACAACCATGATATACAGTGAGATAAAAAAAAGTAATATGCAGGCAAAATGCTCTCGGTATACTAATTGTGGACGGATTTTGTGGAATGTGCAGTGTATAGCATACACTTTTAACAAAAAGAAATCACCAGCTCCCAACATATGACTTGAGCTTTCAAACTTTACCCATGTTGCAGGAAATATTATGAATTCCAACATGAAAATCAAATGAAATTGTAACTTCAACAACTGAAACTTCAGTCATATTTTGTGACTGTGACAGAACATAGCCTAGAACCTCTAAAGGTTAGGCCTTCTAAATTATGTTACAAATCCACTTCCAAACTAATGCTCCAAATATACTTACAGCAAAATCAGAAACAGGCTATATAACATACAAAAAGATACACAAAAATTACAAATTATATATAAAAGATACAACTGGTTTCACAGTTGATTTACCCTGAGTTTAATTGTCTCCTCCTGTCACTAGAAGCTTCAGTTTATGGTGTGACAGACAGCAGCAACGTTTGAAGTGTGAGAGACAATTTGTAAATATATAATTCTGAATAATAATTTACAAGAATATACCATTATAGTGACAAATATATTAAAAACTGATACCATACACTCAGGACACACAAGGTTATATACAGTGACATACCAAAACAAGATCTCATTAAGACTATAGTCTCACAGCAATACAATACTCTTGTGTGTAATACTATGAGTTGTATTATGCTTTTGAAAATAACAACATGGGAACATCCAGTTTATACTTGTCTATATAAATGATTTGCAATGCCAACAGTGGAATTCACTGAGTTGACATTATTATAAGGGTCTCATACATTTTCTTACAGACCCTGTATGATGCTCACATATAAAGAATTTCCATTGGAATTCCATAAGTGAATTGCTTCCAGATCTACTCAAAAGGATCAGCAAATGATAAATGGAGACAATTCAACTATGTAAGAAATAAATATTGTGCATATTAATATATTTAGACAAATTCTTTTGTTCTGTGAGCTTTACATGCTGACTTTTGAAAAAACTTCTTGAAAACTTTTCATGTCCACAAAGAACCAACAAGGGTTTTGCAGTGTTGCAACAAAATGTGGTCAATATGGATTCTGCAATTGTGAACAGCATCTACTGCAGGACATCTCCTTCCCTCAGCTTATGAATAGCAGACTGACCAAGGCAGGTAGCAGAAGAGATGTGTAAGACACAACAATGGTAATTGCTCCAGCTGTAATAGAGGACAGAGCAAATTCATTGGTACTTTCCGAACAATGTATAAGTTTGCATTGTACAAACAAAAACACACCCTGTGATAGAACTCAAAGGGGAAAAGGTCAAGGGGATGCTCAAAAGGCAACATGGAGAAGAGATCTGGAGTCAGAGATGGCAAGGAATGGAATTTCCTGCAGTGTTATGGAGGGAAAGGCAAGAAACAGAAGAACCTGGCAGCTTTTTCATTTAATGGGCTAACTTTCACCAGGAGCTAAGCCGCTAAGAAAATAAAAGAGCGTCTAAACATGCTAGTTATATTACTGCTTTATAATTGTATTATAGCTTTGAAAAATTCTTTTCTTTCTCCTATTGCTCCCATACTTTCCCTTTTTTATTTTGGCCCGAGTTCCTTAATTCCGTGGTACTGATGTTAGTATGATTAGTGCTTCCTTTCAACTTTTATTGTCTTTTTTCTGTTTTTTTTTCTAGGTCACATCACATCACAACTGTAACAACATCAAAACTTTTGCGACATTACACAGAATGACTTAGCTTTTCAGCATGTTTGTTAGTATTCCTATTATAACCCCCGACCTCCAAACAGGGAGCCACCATGTTAGTGTGTGTCACCTTTTGGCCGAGTTACTTTCCCTTTTTATAATATAATTATATGCTGACATTCTTTTTTCTCTTTCCTCAAACCAGGTTTACAAGAATAATCTTGAGGGCTCAAAGATTGCACAGGAAAACATTTTCCTACTGCACAGTTATATGATCAAATGTATTAGAGTATTATGAAAATGCCACTACCAATGACGTCTGAAGATAATTGCATGTAGCTAAAAGTTTACAACGGGTATGTCAGCTAATCAGAATAACCTTATTTCCAAAGAATACAAAGGTTGTTGGGAAGGGAACTGACTCAAACAGCCCTAGCTTATTATTTGTTTACTTCCCTTGCACTCTCTCTCTCTCTCNTGGGGAAAAGTACATGGCCAGAGTGGCAACACAGAAGATGTGTATAAGAGACAGCTCTCTCTCTCTCTCTCTCTCTCTCTCTCTCTCTCTCTGCGCCTGTCTTTCTCCCTGCATGCTATATACTATCCATCCTAATTAATTCTCCATTAGTCCTCCCTTTGAAACTATGGCATAATTTTTTTTTGAAAATAATACAATCTTTATGAAAACTTTTAAAATGCTCAATCAGTGTGTTATGCCAATATCTGAAATTCAATGACTAAACAACACAAACTCTGATGCTATGCTTTATGCAAAATTTGAGGGTGGCTGGAAGTTTCCAAAAAGTGTAGGAGAAACATAACTATTGTCAAAAGTCATAATTTGATTTGCTAAAATGGAGAAATTTAAGTTACCTCCACAGCCCTTATCTCCCTTTATGTGAAGTAAAAAATTATGCCAAAGATTCAAAGGGATACTAGTGGAGAGTTATTGTGATGGGCAGTATATAATACATTCAACCCTGCTTAATCACAATCTAGATAATCACAACTTTTGCTTAATTGCAACATTTTCCGCATTAAAAAAATGCTATATATTCTTAAGAAAGTTATCAGATAATTACAACTCCTCCTAATCATAACGTCTTATGTGCTGCAGAGGAGTTTTGCAATTAAGCGGAATCGACCAATACTTATTTACTAATATAAAATACTGTGTGAACTGTTATCAGTGAAGACATATTCTCACCTGTGACTTCCAGGGTGAAGGATGCTGTGTCAGAACCCAAGGTATTTGTGGCAGTGCATGTGTACTCTCCCTCATGACTAAGCTGGAGATTGGCCAGAGTCAGACTGGCTGAGTTCACAGTGCTGGCATCAGGTTTCTCCCAGGTAAAGGTGCACGTAGGGTTGCAGGTGGCGTTGCAGGTCACGGTCAGGACACTGCCCGAGATCTCAGAGTGGGTGCCGCTGAGAGTTTCACTACCTTTCATGATAGTGACAGACCCAACAGGACTGGCTGGAATACAACATGAGAAATTTAGAGAATGAAGGGAAAAATCATCCACAAGTGTGTGTATGTTGTATGTGTTGCCAGTATGTGTTATGGGAGAAGGAAGAGAAAAATACAGTCTTTAGAAACACTATTAAGTGACACCTCTTGGTGAATTCATAATGCATATATCCTGTATATACATCTACTTGTCCTGCCTAATCTTTTCATACTTTTGCTAATGCAGAATGCAGTATCAAGCATCTTTACTTAATATCAATCAACTGAGTGCAAATGGATCTATGTTAAATACAGTCCATGTGGAATGCAACCTCATTTGTCAATACGGATAATATTTAGTAGTCATTTTCACCCCTTTATGTTTATGAACAAAAAATACATGTACATGACGAAAAATTGTAGTACAGATCCTCTCACTCAGTTGTGTTGCCTTTTTTATTCCCAATTTTCACATCTTCTTAGTCTACTTCTTGTGCGGCATGATGCTACTTTCAAAAAAAAAAAAAATTCCCCATTTCATATTAACCTTGTGTATTTGATATGTTTCACTGACAAATACACCTCATCAAACATTAAGTTTTGTTTTATCTTTTGGTAAAGCTTTCTCAATCTCTTCATTACTTTATGAATTTTTCTCTTTATAAAAATTTATGACAAGTTTTGCTGCTTTGCCCCAAGTAAGACTTTTACATACAGTCATGTCTCATTAATCCGGACCCTAGGAAACCGGGAACTTTATTTAACTAAACATATCATGCGAGAGCACTTTTTTCTCTACATAAATGTCTCGACAATCCAGAAATGCATGCTTTCAATACAGATATGAAAACTGGTGACACCCTTGTATATCTACAGTGTATTATCCTTCAATATTCCAAACAAAATATGAAGGGAATCAATATTTGATGACTTGTCCATGTCATTTTGAATCCATTCACAGTTCTTACAAGTCTCATGTAACAGACTAGGCAATCCCAGTCCAACCAGTGATGCCAACTAGTCTTGTTAACTTTATGGCATAGGTCAGTCAGTGCTGACTCCCTTCATCTAATCACCCCCATCAGTAACACCAAACAAATAAAAGGCTACAGGCAAGCTATGGAGGCAAGATGTTGGTAAAGGGAATTCAAAGATAATCACAGCATCCTTTGATCTTTGTAGCGTAGAAGGATACATTCTTCTGACATATTGCTCCTTTCTGTTTTCTTTTTTTTGCCTCTTTGCCCAGTGATCCCTCCCTCCCTCCCTCCCTTCCTCCATCCATCCATCCATCCATCCATCCATCCATCCATCCATCCATCCATCCATCCATTCGATAAGTACAGCATAATCAGAAAAGATAGCCTCAAATATTGACTCTAAACTGCACAGCTCTTCCTTTTCACTTTTAATGCCTTGTAAATGGCTTCACCCAACAGTAAGAAAAATTCAGTAATCTAACTAATACATGGGAACCAAAATGTTCAATTTAGAAAGACACACCTGTATTCCCTGAGAAGGAACTAACCTGCCAAGGACAGTTCAACAATATTACTGTCTCCAGAGTTCATGTTGTCCACTTCTACAGAGCATGTATACTCCCCTGCAGCGCTGCTGCTGAAACTACTCACTGCCAGGGTGCTGGCTGAGCCAGTGACGCTTGTTCCATCCTTTTTCCATGCATAGGTTAGGGATCCTGAATATGACAGTAAAGTACATTATAAGAGGAACTTATTGTAGATCTACTTGTTACGAAGAACAACAGAGCTGTAGAAAGATTTTGAATGTACTCACACTGAGATGCATAATTTCTGAAAGGGGGAAAAAATCATCCGAAAAGCAGGGGGAGAAATGATAAATACAAGGGCATTTTTGGACATTCCATTGGAGTCTATGCATGATTTTCTTGTTTGATCATGATGCTGCTGAATGGATGTCACAACTGCTGTGTCACTGTATGGAAAATGGCATGGGCATTGCATCAAGCATGAAGACCAAAAAGAAACTAAGTAACCACTAAATGGAGAGTAGAGCAGCACTGCATGCACACATACTCGCATATGTTTGCAACCAGCGGTGATATTTTTTTAAGGGGGAGCTATAGCTCCAAACATATATTATTTTGCATTTACACCACTGCCAGTTCTGATGTCTGTGTTGGTAATGTATTTTAAGATTTTATGTCACATTGGCAGTGACATAAAGTTTGCACAGACTTTATAGACCAAATGCAATCAAACAATTATTTACGTTTATATTTTCCATAAACTGGAGATGCGGATTCTCAGGGTTCATTAATTATAAATGGTCTGTTGTATAAGGCCTATGGTTTGCTACAGGTCAGGACTGCAACTGAGCATAATAGTTTCCACCAGTTCATATATTCTGAATAGGTACTGGGTGCTCATTCTAATAAATCGGCATCCATGATCTGTTACCATACTGCAATAAAAATTTATCTGAGGCTAAATGGTACCACGTGGTAAGACATATTCTATTCTCTAGCATTCATTATCTTTGAATCGGAGAATGTGAGCCTGAGCTGTTATTATTTGAAAAGTATGTCATAAAAGATCCTAGTATAAAAGACCAACTCAGAGAAGAATGGAAAACAAAAACATTTCTAGAGACTTTCCTGATCTAATCTCAGCTTTACATTGTGAAAGTGCTAAAAAGACACAAGAGAACTGATCCCTAATGTTCACGTGTGAGCCTAGTGTTCAAGTGTTTACCCCTGACCCTAACACAGTTCCCAACTTCTCACATAAAGAAGCAACAAATATCAAAATTTGAGTCTCATACCCCAACCCAAGCTAACCCAAAGCTCACCTAGGTAATAATTTCACAGGCTTTGACTGAATTCAGCAAAATTATTGTTCTGTAAATAAATATCAATTGACTATATGTGTAACGTGACAGCTCACACAATCAGAACATTCACTCATACACACACAGTTCTAGCCCACTAACATATAGAGACAACCATACTCACCTGAGGCTGTGCTGGTGCATGTAAGTGTTGCACTGTTGCCAGATTCAATAACAGTAGATGAGGATGTCAGCGTTGGCCTGGCAGGGAAATCTGAGAATACATGAGGCATACTTTGTGCACAATTTAGTTTTTTTGGTGTCACCACTGTGAAATCAAATCACCAGACTAAACGTCATCTTCACCATACCCATCTCACTAAGCCAACAATGCTATGCCAAATAAAAAAGAGCAGTGGAGTAAAGGAAAGGAAAATGATTTTTTTCACTTTATGCCCGAAGGGTTTCATCTTCATCATCTCCGTCTTTCCTGTGATTGCTTGTGTAAATAAGAATATGACACTTATCACATATGAAAGTGTGCAGTGATGTTAATAATCATTAGGATATAAGCCTGCATAAGATAAATAATAAATTATAAACATCTCAAATATCTGGTGTAAAATATGTTATCACAGTCATCTTATCATATTGTTAAAACTGTCTCTATAGTATAAACATCACCATATAATCCTCACTAAGTGACAAATAATCTTTCTCCTAATTATCTTTGCATCATCTCTTTTTAAAAAAATGCAACAATCAACATTATTATCAGGACTGAAATCATCACCTGCGTTTGTTTACGAATTATTAAGTTTTATTAACTATGTCTGGCACAAGTCTGAGATAATATTAACTTACTGGCTGGTACAGCATTCACTCCATCACTGGTCTCAGAGGTCAAGGCATTAAGTGTTGCTGTACAAGTGTACTCGCCCATATCTGTACTGGAGAAGGAGCCGATAGTGAAAGATGCCCCAGAGTGACCAGCAATTGCATTACTATCCATCAAATACTGGTAAGTAATACCGCTGCCGGTGGTGGTGGTTGTGCATGAGACTGTGACTGAATCACCAGTGTTGAAACTTGATGGGCTGAGAGTAAGGGTGGGCTTGTCAGGATTGGCTGTGAATCATAATGGCATACTTAGTATGGAAACTTGTCATTTACCTGTAAGCTGAAACATCTGGTCAAGGATACACCTATTGCCTGTTACATCTTAAACATGTGTGGAATCATCATTTGCACAGCAATATCTCGATGTTCCTCTCTAAATAGCTACTGGATATTGATAAATATACTGAGTCAGTGAGTATACCTCAATGTCCCCCAGACTGAGATTTCATTATATACAACTTCCACCAGCTCTAAATTTATACACGCATCATCAACTAACATCAAAATTTGTGAAAATTATTCTACATATACAGGTGAATCAATCAAAAGAGAGTTCTTTCATAGCCATGGGTAACACAAAATGCTCATCTAATGTTTGGTTCGTGATTATCAAAATCAAGCACTGGTGCTCATAGTCGCTACTGTACCTATGGTCATATGAAATGAATGTTACAGAAGTGAAGAGAAGTTTAGATGAAGTTTTAACCTAAACTGTTGAAACAGAAGTGTGAACAGTAGAGACACACTGTGCAGTCACATAAACTATATGCAAATACGTCACTGAGACTGTTGTTACTGTTAATATTTTAACTTTACCGAGGAAGATCAAAGATTACCTGACTCTCTTAGGCAAGTTGTTGGTAAATGTTTCTGATGGAATTGTGTATATCTATGTGATATGTGTGCAGGGGTGTATCGTAACTGCTGCTGTGATAATTAATTTCCTACAGTGAATAATGAAAGGACACCTTATCTTATCTTATCTTATCTTATCTTATCTTATCTTATCTTATCTTATCTTATCTTATCTTATCTTATCTTATCTTATCTTATCTTATCTTATCTTAGGTCGGGCACGCTGATCATTGCATTAAAGGGAATACTAGCTTCACTCTATTCTTAGTAACAACTAACCAAGTCTTTTCCTAAAACCTCTATATATGAATCCACTGTTCTTATATTTAAACCTCAACACTCTTTCACTTTTTAAATATCCATATATATGTCTTGTCAGCTACAGACTAGCTGTAGTTTTCAGTCATGAATTTGCCTTACTTGTTATGGTGATGGCATCACTGACTGGTGAATAGAGTGGATCCTCAAACACCATGCAAGTGTAATCTCCAGCGTTAGAGGAGGAGAATGAAGAAATCGTCAAGGTGGCATCTGAACCACTGACACTGTTCCCATCTAACTGCCAAGTGAAGGTCACAGTCCCTGAGTTGCCATGGTTACAGGTCAAGGTTGTTGATCCACCAGTGGGAACTGCAGTCAAGCTGGCTGTTATGCTGGTAGGTTTGGAAGGGGCCACTGAGGGAAGAAGTTAAGTAAAAGTGTGGTGAAAGGTATTAAGAGTTTAAATTCTGTGAAAATTAAAGGACTGGCACCTGAAAAAATTGCTGTGATCTTAGAAAAATAGGCTATGGTGGGTAGAGTTAAGCAGAGAACACTTTAATGGGGATATCTGGAAGTTTTTTTTCTCTCTTTGGAAGAAATCAAATTCAGTATCATTTACAAGAATAACGGACAAAATATACAGAAACTTACGTCTGACATTCAGATCAAAGTCTGCTGAAACATCTGAAATGACATCATTTGTGAGCAGAGCTTTGCATGTGTACACTCCATCATCACTAGCTTCCACTGAGCTGATCTGATAGGTAGATGACAATTCTCCAGAAATCTGACTACTGGCCTTGAACCACTTGTAGGTCAAAGACATTGAGGAAGCACTGGTGGAAGTGCAGGTCAGTGTCACAGAGGATGTGACATAAATGTCACTAATGCTAGATGAGATGACAGGGGTTGCAGGCTTAGCTGTGGAACAAGAATTAAAGGATTAGATCTGAAGTCTCTGATTAATGTGTATGTCTCAAACAAAACAAAAAAGATATTAACACTTATGAGTATTCGGGTGGTTCCTGTAATCAATATGTTTTGGTAAAAAACGTATTTAGGAAACTTTAAAAATGATTTCCAGAGCCATATCTGCTTTTGACCCTGCCTTTGCAAAACTAAGCATTCAGAGCTTCCAGATTCCATGGGGAACTGAGACAATCATATTGCCAAGTTATCTGTCCTAACTGACTACCAAGTTTTTAATTCTATGTTCATATATATGGAAATTCCCTACCAATGGCAACCTACTCTCTAGCTCAGCAGATCATCACACTGATAAAAAATTCTGAAGAAATCCTCAGCCTTCGCATGAACCAGTCTATAAATAATTTCCCTTTTTTTTCAGATCAGTGAGAATCATATTGCTGGAATTCATAACACGACAATTATTTTACTGCCTGGCTGTCCAGCCAAAATACTCTCTATGTGGTACTTTGATTATCCAATATATTCCTGTCCAAAACTTAAAACCTCTGGTCTTTCCCCATTCTTATACAATATCTTTGTTACCTGCATTTAATTAATGAAGGAAACATTCTCAATTTGCTAAAGAGACAGTATGAATGACCAACCTGTTGCAGCAACAGTTTTTCCATCACTAGGTAGAGAGTCCACTCCGGAAATTGTCACAACGCATGTATATACTCCATCATGATTGCTGGCTGAGTAGGATGTCAACTGCAGATCAGGGTTAGAGCTAGCGGAGCCCTGAGCCTGCCCATCCTTATACCAGCTGTATGTCTTGGATCCTGAACTACTGCTGCTACATGACAGGGTAACAGTCGCACCCTCCATGAATGGGTCGGGGCTCAAGCTGACACTCGGTTTCTCAGGAGCATCTGAGGATTAATGTAATTGTCACTTTTTGTGTATTTTTTTTCAGTCAAGGTCAATCAAACCTACTGCCTCTGATCATTATTATTCACAATGCCAAAACCACAATAATAATCATAATCATTATCTATATCATCATCATTAGTTTTGATTTCATTACACTGTATTTGTTCAGAGGTTGCAATAATTGTTCTACCAACAAAGCATCTCTTATTCGTATCTATCTATTTTAAAACTCTTTGAAGCACATCAAATTTTAAACCATTGATCGGATCAATCTTATTTCATATTAACATATTATATTAAAAGCATCTCTCAACATCATCCAAATGCTGAAATCTGTGCCATTTTTGTCACCAAATCAATCCAAGTCAAAAGCAAACTGGAAAAATGTTACATAGCAAAACACCAATCCTCACCACTAGATGACAATGACAGCTCTAAACTGGCTGCAGATTCTGTCCCTCCGCCGGAAACAGCTTTACAGGTATAAACACCAGCATTACTAGAGGCAAATGATGAAATGACTAGGGTTCCTGCCGTCTCCCCAGATAAAGTTTGTCCATCTTTGGTGTAAGAGAAAGTTGTGATGCCTGAGGTAGCGGTAGTACAAGTAAGAGTCACCTGGTCTCCAGTGTTGAATGTAGTGGGAGAACTTGTTAAGGTGGGTTTGGCTGGAGCTCCTGAGAATGTATAAAAGCACTGAGAATGATAACATGTTTTGAGGTTGAGAGCTGAGGGTGAGCAAATATTTCCACTCTCTCCCTCTTCTGAAGGCCTAAAACTTCAGCACAATCCTTCTCCCATCTTTCCTCATAAAGATTCTTTCGCCAGTACAGATAGTGCAATATGAAATTACTTTTTCTCCTGAAATATTTTTCAGGGAGGAAGGGAACTGACTGCTTCAGTTTAGTTTATGTTTATCAGTGTTCACTAATGGAATAGTACAAACATATATGTGAGAAAGGAACAGAATGTTATTTTCAAACACATTTTCTCAGTTTTCATCGGGGTAGAGGAAAAACTGTGACCTCTCTCACTATATATTATACTGCTACAGTAGTACTTATTTAGAGCTAAATCATCGAGTACCAGTATTCGGTACAATAATCAATAAGATATCTGAGGAGGGGAAGCACCCTAACTATACTGTCTTCCTCACCTGTCAGCAGACACAAATATAAAATGTCTTATCTAACTTACCATCCAGGGCCAAAACCTGCTCATCACTGTAAGCTGAGCTCACACCAGAATTAAGGGCAGCGCACTTGTAGGTTCCACCATGTGTGGCTGAGGTAAATGATGTCAAAGACAAGGTCTTGCTAGTCTCTGACAGAGTGACAGAGTCCTTCACCCACTCATAGGTCAAGGTCAAGCTACTTTCAGATGCAGACGTGCATGTTAAGGTCACATCTACTCCACTGGTAATTGTGGATGGGGTGAAAGAAAGCACGGGCTTATCCGGCACAGCTGAAAGAAAATATAACATCATCTTATCATTTCAAGCAAAGATACTATAGTAATTACGACCTCGCAATACAGGTCTATCAGACATTACACAATATAGAGCTGAACTGCCTTTCAGTATGAGGAGCTGGTATTGTGATTTACTGAATCTGACTTGTGCTTATGGTTAGTAGAATTTACAGGTAGTGGCATTGAAAATTAGTTAGTGAAAATCAAATGAATGAAACAGCATTCAATGGATTTCAGCTGAAATTGTATTTTGCTGTATTCCAAGTGAAAATATATGCTTAGACTGTTTGTATAGGGATGTCGAGCGTGGCGGTATCAGCTATTCTGGCAACGTGGGCCAGTTTAAAATCTTAAATAAACGTTAGGCCTTAAGTTACAAGCTTAATAGATAGACTCATTTGCAAGTTTTTGTTGGCGTCAGACAACAACAAAATTTCAAACATCATGTTCTTAAAAAGTTAGATAACTAACATTAATTAGATTTAGCCTTCCATCAGCTCCAAAATGAAAGCACCAGAACCACACCACAAATCAAATTAATAGTAACTGAGAGATAGGTTGGCATTGTCACTTAATACTTGGCACACTGTGAGAGTGAGTGTGTATTGGGTCTTGGAAAAATAAAATGATCAGCCTGAAATTACTACGTGTGAGAAACAGATAAACGGTTACCCATAAAGTGTAATATTAATCTATTCGTCACAAACAGTTTTGCTATCTCGTGTACTTTCATTTTTCTTCCAGGCTTCTCGCCAGCAACGGAAAAAGTCAGAAGGCTAAGGTCAAGGATATCATTTTGTACAGTATTTGCTCTTCGAAGAGAGTATTTAACCTAAATAAAATGTTGCTTCACTTTTCTTGTAAATTACTCTCTGAAACATTACTACCACTGATATATGGTAAGGTCACTATCATTGTCTTGTGTTTCATGATTTAATGCTCAGGTCTGTTCCGTTTGTGTGTATGTATATTGTATTTATTTATTTATTCATTATTGAAGACAGCAGTGTAAATTTTGCAAAATAATTTCGAAAAGCAAGACCAGAAAGAAGATTTTGTCCTCTTAATCTACTGTACTTCTCCCCGTTTCTCTGTCCGAAGAAACACTGAAAAGAATTTTTTACTGTGTCGTGACTGGGAATGTATGTCTCGCGTGTCATTAATAAGTAAGTAATCTGTTGAAAGAAGTCGGTAGTGGGTGGATTACGATTGGCAAGATTACTGAAAAATCAAACTAACACCCATTATTTATAATACCACTTCAGGGAGGGGTTACTCTAGGTGAGCGAAAGTTCTCAAGCCGAGATTAAAATTCCATCATAACGGACAGGTTCAGCAGGAAAGTAATACCCTACATGTACCCTCACTTTCCGTGTGATCCTGGCAAATCCATCATACACACCAAAAAAAACACCAAAAAACGATGTGATATGTCTTCTCATCTTCCTCTGTTCACTTGCTTAGAGATTACACTGAGGATAGCTGCAAACAGCTAGCTTAGCAGACGCCAAATTCTGCCTACAAAGTTACATGAACATAGACTAGTTCTAGAGTTAGACCTAATATCCCGAGTAGATACACTATTATGTACCCGATCAGTCTGCATCGAAATGTTTCTTGTGTGTTTATTCCTATCATCGAACAGAAGGTAGTGTGTCCCCTTTCAGACAACCGTTCAAGTCTAACATAACCGTCACACACTGACTGAAAAACACCGACATGATGCACACTGGACTGTTCGAGCAGTAGGTAAGTATGTCGGGTCACGGAGGAACATTAAGCTCGTACGTGGAAGCAAGGAAACAATATTGAGGCAGTTGGTAGATCTATTTTATGTTTTAAATTGCTGTGGCATTAGCGTTCCTGTGGTGTAGACATTGTAATGATAGCGCATTTAGACTTACAAGCTGAGTGACCCCTAGGTTCGATCCTCGGTATGGACAGGAATTTTTCTAATGTCATACCTAAGTTTTCTTCTCTTTTCTTCTCAGAAATTGATCTTTCATAGTAATTTCCCAAGATAACAGCTAAAATATGATTATCAGATTGGGCTCACATTCCTCCTCCTTAATGTTATGCTAATAGAATATACTAGCCTATGCCTTTCCATCCCATTACATAAAGATCCCAACGATTTTCTAGAACTAGATCCTATACCGAAGTTATAGTAAGTTGAATACATGTATTTCCCTTTCGACTTCATCTGCCATTGCTGCTCGAAGTATGTGTGATTGGACGTGGAGATCTAGATTTAGAGACGACCTGCCCCTCAGTAGACCGATGGCATCCGAAATTAAAAAAAAAAATTAACTCAGTCCCAAAAGAAGTCATGAGGCACTGTTCATATGATACGTATTAGCATGTGCTTCCGACTTGGCATATGTCATGAACACATTAAGATGATATTGATATTAGCCTAGTTAGTTCTAGATCTAGATGTAGATCAGTCCAGATCACTCTACATTTGGTGGACTAATACAGGAACAGTGCAGGAACATGTTATTTTTTCGTGCACAGGGCCATTCGTGCATTGGTCTACTTTGTAGAAAGGAAAATTTCTCATACCAGATAGCTGATGCGTATATACGCAAATTTCACTTAGTGTCAAGAAACTTTTTTTCGTAAGTTAAAAAATACTTTTCTGCGGTCGTTACTATATCAAACAATAAAAAATAACCCTCATATTTCATAAAAATGAAAAAAGATATAGACCAAATTTTAATATTTAGTGTCGATCGGATTAATCTGTGCTCAAAATACCAATCCAGATATATACAAGTCTACGGGTTGGAGAAGAGACGGGTAATGACGGTATGTTCGTCAGTGTTCAAACTTACCATAGACTGTCACAGTGTAGGGATTGCTGAGTTCAGAAGAAAGCCCATCTGTCACAAGACATCTATACTGGCCATCGTGCGAACTACTGGAGGCTGACGTGATGCTGTATGTTGATCCTGTCTCCGAGAGAGTGGTACCATCTTGAGACCATGTGTAAGTAAATGAGGTCACGGGGCTGGAGTCGGTGTTACATGTCAGGGTCACAGTACCACCCGCAGCAACCACGCTGGCACTGCTCGTGATATACGGTTTTTGAATCGGATCTGCAAAGAAAATTTGACCTCCAGGTTATAACGGCATGGTTAACTCACAACGTCTTGTTGCTATCTCTTTCCAGTGTCCAGTTCCCTTTGTACAATCAGAGCCATATAATGGCAACTTCTTGGGAGCACAGAAAAAAAGTTGCTATTAGAAGGAGTTGAGATTATTCATTGACTTATACAAAAAAAACAACAACAATGCCAAATGGAAAATGGTGTGATTAACGGTAAGTTGTGATTATCCAGATCGCGATCAAGCGAAGTAGACTATACCACGACATTATGTTCCTTATATCAGGGCCCGAAGAGTTCTCTCACGGTTTTGAAGTCTATGTTTCCGTTTTACTAGTATGTTTTGCCAACTTTTGGTAACCAAATCTACCTTAATATTTTCCACTATTACGGTGTCATTTCTTGTCAGTTTAGCTGAGTACAACAGTAAAGTTAAATTGCATGACCGATTGGACAGCACGTTTAGTACTCCTAACTTTAATTGATTGAAATAGGGAGAAACTGTCATAATCTGTGCAATATGTAGGCCAGTGATTATGACGGTTACACTCACTTACAGCTGGTAAGCGGTCAGTGACAGGAAGAACCTATTCCCTCCTCCCCCTTTTCTTCACACACATGAAACGAAAATCAAAACAGATTGGCGATATGGTCAAAGGTAAGCAAATAATAGCCTTCTTTTTTCCATTAAAGACAATGTCGTTAAACAATGACAGCTGGTAATGGCCCCAGAGAGCGCAGCTTGGAGCAGTTATACTAATTATTGGCGAATGCTTAATATCTAGGTCCACCTGAATAATCATATCGAAATGATAGAATAATCATTCAATGAATTCGTGCATATGAAATTCATACAATGACAAGGCGTAATTACTAAATGGTTCTTAATATCGAACCTCAGTCTTCATCAGCCTAATGTTAGTGTGTGCTTCATACTATGTATGTTATACTCATTTATTGATAAACAGACTTAAAAATGATAGAATACAATACATACAATATGACAAGGAGAAAATCCATCCTGGCTTCATACCTTGCACAGAGAATGAAATGCCAGCACTGTCAGGAGAATCCCCGGCGTCGTTTGATGCACGACATGTAAATGTCCCTCCATCTGATGTTGTGAGGCTTGTCAGCTCATACGTACTGGCTGATTGACCATTTACAAGGGCTGAATCCTTATACCATTTGTAGGTGATCCCTGACCCTGAGCTTGTACATGTCAAGGTGATAGCACTGCCTGTCTCCACCACTGTGACCCCTGAGCCCAGTGTTGAACTCAGGGTGGGCTGATCTGGAGGAACTGTAAATTTATGATAGGTGAGTTCATTGTAAAGTGTTCACTTCTTATGTGTTATATAGCCTGAGTAACAGCAATAGTTGTCAGTGTCTCATTTGTGTTAATCATAACTTGAAGCATAATGCGTGTATTGTATACTAAAGAAAGATTGTTTCACGGGATATGAGATTAATTTTATTTGTCCATATAGGCATATTGTCTTGCTTACTAACCCATGTATCTACCCAAGCGCACAAACTTATAACTAAACTAAATGCGCCCCATCCCGACCCCCATCCCCGCACACTCACATACATATGCACGCAGGCACACACATACATATATATATACACACACATACTACTATACTCATAACAAGAAGAAGTGAGGTAATGCTGCACAAGATTCATAGCTGTAGTTTTCCGGTTGGTGAATGACTAAGTCCTGAAAGAGTTGTTTGAGGCATTCTGAATTTGTCTTCAAAAATGTGCGATATACATAAGAGAGAGTCCATACCGGCCCGAAAATACTTACCCAGAACAGTCAGAGAATAAGCATCACTCTCCTCTGATACAATGTTTGAGATCGCAGCTTTACAAGTATATGCACCAGCTGATGCAGCTTGAATATTCGTGAAGGTGAGAGTCATTGAAGTCTCTCCACTGACAGCGGCGCCATCCTTGTACCAGCTGTAAGAATCAATCGAGGATGTGCTGGAGGCGGTGCAAGTTAATGTCACAGTGTCACCTTGGTTAGGAGCCGAAATATCTGCAGATATGACTGGCTTTCCCGGTTTGTCTGCGAATACAAGTTAGGAAGAAAAAGTTTTGTTTTTTTTTCTTTTAACTTTCACTATTGTACAAGATATTGCGTGATATAGCATCAAAAATTATACCATGGTTTTGCAGATACGTCAAAAGAAATCACAACTTTTCAGACTACACAAATTATGTATCTAAAAAGATATATTAGGATAGATTTTCGAGGCCTTATTTTGCTCTCTGGGTACCAAAAGCAAAATATGTGCTGCCTTCTATCCTTTATTCCCCCTAGGCAAACTCTGAATGATATACCTTGTCACTACACACCCCATTAAAAACAAGAAATCACGATCTTGTTTATTCCTGTCAAATTTTCGGCATACTTACTCATTTGCATATTTTACTGACCTCTTTATCATTATGCCAGTCACGCTGTCATAAATCATGCACTGTAAATATTGTATTAAAGCTACCTACCCACAACTGTTAGTGCATAGGAATCCGTGGAGGTGGCGTCCCCTGCAGAATTGCTGGCTTTACAGGTATAAGTGCCAGTATCTGTTGTGGCTGGGCTGCTGAGGGTGTAAGTATCTGATGTTGAGCTTTGTACCTCTGTGCCATCTTTCAGGAATTTATAGGTGATGGAACCGCTGCTGGCCGTTGCACAGGTCAATGTTACCGTCGCTGCGCCACTCTCTATCGTTGCTGAGCCGCTGGGACTCAGGCTAGGCACTTTGGCTAACACTAGGGATGATAAAATGCATGCAAATGTGTAGGCTTCTTGAGATATTCAGTTTTCTTTTCATAGCTCATCACAATTGATTTTACAAACTTCACAAACCCTAATGATTTTCATACTTTATATTATTTTCTATTGACAAAATTATGGCTAAGCTTTAGAAATGCATATACACCACTGTTGCTATTCTGGCCAATAAAATGTAGGCATTAGGCTAACAAAGCTTTAGTTACATCTAGCATAACACATGAAGTTAGTTACACTACCCCTAGCCCTAATACCAGACCCTTTTCCTTCAAAACTTACAAGCTACATTTTCCGCCGAACTTGGATCAGAGGCTATCGTGTCGATATAGACAATGCAAGTATAGCTGCCTTCATGGACGCCAATATCAGCTTGTGCAATTGTGTAGGTCTGGCTGGTTGCCCCAGACAAAGTCGTGCCATCCAGCTTCCACATGTATCCATTCACTGCCCCGGTGGTGCTAGTGCAGGTTAAGGTGATACTTTCCCCGTCCACAGGGTTGCTGTTGTCAGTGCTTATCGTTGGCGTCGCTGGCTTGTCTGAGGACACAAAGCTAAAGATCCATACCAATATTCTGACTATATATATATATCAGTGTTTCGTGGACTATAAACCAGAAGTCACGCTTACTGACTTTCATTACACAGGTTCCTGAATTGTGAATTTGTTTAACAGTGTCATTTTGATAAAGCAGAAGTTCGTTGCTTTTTTTTTCTCACATAAGGGTCATTTGGGACAGCTATTTGGAAGCAACTTCACTGTAGTACCCACGTCGGTTTCAATGCTTTCGAACTTTATGTTATATGTATCGTCAAATAGTATTGCTTACTAATTCATTTTATAATTTGTAAGAACACTTCTTTGGAGGCAAAGGTAAAGCTCCATCATAACATTACGGTACATATCATATGGCTATACAGAACTGAAATATTGTTAACTTTTCTTACCATACACTGTGAATGAAATGCCAGCACTGTCTGGAGAATCCCCGGCATTGTTGGATGCACGGCAAGTAAATGTTCCTCCATCTGATGTTGTGAGGCTTGTCAGCTCATATGTACTGGCTGACTGACCGTTTACAAGAACTGAATCCTTATACCATTTGTAGGTGACCCCCGACCCTGAACTTGTACATGTCAAGGTGACAGAGCTGCCTGTCTCTACCACTGTGATCCCTGACCCTAATGTTGAGCTCAGGGTTGGTTGGTCTGGAGGCACTGTGAATTAAAATGATAATGGTAAGATTGTACTGCTGATCGTGCATGATAAATCAAAGAAACAGGCTGTTGAGATATAGCCCCATGTTTTGCTTGATAAGTAGTGGTTAAAGGGGATGTGTAGAGCAAAATTGAAAGGCGGGGATGAGAGGTTCGCCTATGTATGGCTTTAATCACTGATACTGACCATTGCAACAACAGTTTGTTTCTGAAAGGTCGCAGCATTGTTTACAAGTCATATCACCATGAGAGAAGAGAGGAATTAATAATGGAGAGGCTTTTTAGCATATCTAGAATGTTAGAATTGTAGGGGTGACTGAAAACTAATCAGTGCATGAGAATTGAGGGAACTCTATAAATCAGTCCAGGAATACTCTCAACAAAATTGCATTTACAAAAATTAAAATAAATTGACACTGGCAATAATAAAAACATCCTGCTGATAGGGATACATATTTACAGACAATATAAAATAATTATATTTTTCGCTACTTTTATTATGTTTGTTTGACACCCAAAATACTGTATGATATCCGTATGAAATATATGGCGTATATAACTTTCGAAATTACTGGCATGCATTATATGCATATATGTATAGTATATTATGGCTGCACCATTATCTTTGGTGTTCTGACCAGGTCTTGGATTAGAATAACAGAATGTGTTAAATCTTTTATAACTACTGCACGTTATTGTTACAAAAAATACACACTACGATTATCTACCTAAAACGGTTACAGAATAAGCATCACTCTCATCTGATTCAATCGTCGAGATGGAAGCTTTGCAGGTGTATGAGCCAGCCGATGCAGTTTGGATATTCGTGAAGATGAGGGTCATTGAAGTCTCTCCACTGACAGCGGCGCCATCCTTGTACCAACTGTAGGAATCAATTGAGGCTGTGCTGGTGGCGGTGCAAGTTAATGTCACAGTGTCACCTTGGTTAGGAGCCGAAATATCTGCAGATATGACTGGCTTTCCGGGTTTCTCTGTGAACAAAGAACATTTTAAAAGTGAGAATAACAGGCACTCTGAAGATGTTGCTTTGTTGCCTGACGACATTAACTTCCGGGCAATACTGTGTCGTTTTTCTTTTATACTCATTTTTACTACACGTGAATGTCTCGCTTGGAACCTTCACTTCATAATTAGACCAATTGTAAAGTAAACTAGTGGATTATTTCAGCTGAGAGTATTCGAGATGGAGTGAGAATGAGAATGGAAAAAGTGAGACGCAAAAGTGGACTATTTGTTATCAACATGAGGGCAGTCATTTTCTGTCTTCTGGTATCAGTCTCAGTTTTTTTTTTCCACGATTTAACTGACGCACTCGACTTTGCGTCACTGCCTTCTGTCTTCGGATATACATTTACAAGATGGATTTTCTATCTTTCTAACATAATATTAATACTTCACTGTAGACATGATTCAGCTGACTGACTTACCAGTATAACTCAACTCTATCGCCTCACTATGAAGGGAGTCAGCACTGGCCGTGGACACAGTGCATGTGTAAGAACCATCCATTGAGGCGTCGTAATTAGAGACAGTTATTGTGCTAGCTGACTCCGTCCCTACAACGCTACCGTCTCTGTAAAGGCGGTATGTGAGGGTCCCGCTGGTAGTGGACGATGTGCATGTGAATGTTACTGTATCTCCCAAGGTGAAGGCCGATGGTGATGAGGTCAGAACGGGCTTTTCAGGGGCATCTGAGAAGCAAAGAGAATGTGCTTGTACGGATAATGAAAATAAAGATATCATGTTGTAAGATTATTAGAAGTTTAAACATTTGCCACTATTACTCGTATATCTCATTATTTTCAACATCCTTATGTTGTTCAGTTTACGGCAACTTAGATCCCTTACGAAAGGCAGTTTTTGGGATAGATTTCTTGTCGTACAAAGGTGACACGTCTTCTTACCATCGGGAACAACAACTAGACCAGCACTGGCCAGAGATACGTCGCCACCGCTGGACACTGCCCTACATGCGTACACGCCAGTGTGCCCGCTACCAAACTGGGCAATGGTCAGGGTCCCTGCAGTCTCTCCTGACAACGTTTGACCATCTCTGGTGTAAGAGAAAGTAGTGATTCCTGAGGTAGTGGTACTGCAGGTCAGGGTCACCTGGTCTCCGCTGCTGAATGTGCTGGGGGAGCTACTCAGAGTTGGCTTAGTCGGAGCTCCTGTGGAAGTGTCAGAAAGGTCAGATAAATGAAAAAAAAATGAAAATATTACTTTTATTTACCTCGGAGGGACATTGATTTACAATGTTACATGGTGTTATACATCGCATTCATAATACAGACACACAGAACAACAGTCATCTTACATGTAAATACACAACAATGAAATACGTAACAAAATCATTGCTGGTCGCTAGCGGTGCAGCGCCCTGGTCCCCCCAGCTCTGAAGCCAGGTACTCATTTTCACCTGAGTCGAGTAAGGAAATGGAAGTGAAGTGTCTTTCCCAAGGACACTGTTGTGCCATTATTTTATGCCAGATCATGCAGACATAATTGCAATGAAAATAAGTTCTCTTCCAGGCCCACAGACAGTGCTGAACATTTAACAGCTTTAGAGGACGAAACCTCGACCTCCGTTTCAATGATAATCACTATTACTGGTAATGATGGTAAACATCAGCATTACGCATATAAAGTGAACTTTAAAGAGAACGACTATCACCTCTGTCAGGATAAATAATAAGCAGAAGATGGGCTCTTTTCATCATGTAACTATGATTTATGCTTCTGCGTCGAAGATTCGAGGTGCGATCTAGAAGTTCCCGAACTGGGCCTATAGAACCTCGTAGACTTATTCTCCATCATCTTCGGAGAAGTCCAGTTAAGAGTCGGAACAATGATTCGCCCATCGTTGCCAAATATAGAAGCACACCGTGAGGTTTTTATGTGTCAACCTGTCCAATACCATCTGCGATTCAGCTAAAATTATACCTCTTCGGTAATTTCAAACTTCCTGAATTTTCAGCTGAATTTTTGGGGAAGTAAAAAAAGTGATGGAGCGAAGTCTTGCAAATATGGAGGGTGGGATTAAACAGCCATGATGTTTCAGAGCAAAATGCTGCTATGCTACCCTCTGAGGGCGGAGTGCACTGGCCCATGGTCATGGGGCAGGAGACAGTCGTTGCTTGGCTATTTTGTCGGTCGCTTCCTTCCGACAACTTTACATGACCGCCTTGGGACTCCAAGATGGAAGTCAACATTGGCCGTCTCACCGGCAGACGGACAGCTAAATACGACTTTTTATCTCCTCCAAGACATGAAAATTCAGTTGAAGGGAAGGGGGTTCAAATTGAAAGAGGATATCTGAATTGCAGATAGTGCTTGATAGGCCATTACATAAGAAGTCCCAGGGATGTAACTATATAGGCCTATAGGATGCTGACATCACTGTGTGGACTCACAATTGGACTACTTCGGAGTAATGAAAGCACGTTAAACTTAGACTAAGTTTACAAGCTTTTATAGACACAGCTCGGGGACATTTGGATTGCACCTGGTTAATCGTATACACTGTGTTAATAAACTTAGTGGGCATCTGAGATACTGAGAGTAGTAAACATAAGGTTATCAGATCTACTTCTTACCGTCTTTGACGACATCAACGCCATCGCTGGTGTCAGAGCTGATGCCTAGATAAACTGCTCTACATGTGTACACGCCAGAATCGTCTGCTTCGCTAAAGGAACTGATAGTCAAGACCTTGCTAGTTTCCGACAGAGTAGTGGAGTCTCTGATCCAGGTGTAGGTCAGTGATAGAGATCCCTCGGATGAAGAAGTGCATGTCAGCGTAACCTCTATGCCAACAGTGATGATGGAAGGATTTACACTGACCACTGGTTTGTCTGGTGCATCTGGAAAAATTATTTCAAGAATAGTTCTAATTCTGTGTACCATAAGAGTATACCCTTTACAACATTTTCATACTTAAAAAAATAATATGTAATGCCACATACGAGCGTACATTTAAAAGATAGAGACCTTCAATATTTTTCTTATTATCCTTAGACCTAAGTCAAACCAGTAATCCCTACCCAATTCTTAATCTCTCGTAACTAGACACTTAGTACTATAAATGTCATTTTTAGACATAGTGAAATATTATTCATCAAGTTCTGAACGATAGGATCCCATTCCATCATCTTATTTTCCATCATCATCTTTTAAACTTCAGTTCATGCCACTGATCGTAAAGATATGGCATGAACGAGCTTCATTTTAAAGAAATCTACCAGTTATAGGGCATTTTCCACACCCTCCTTATACTATAAGGGAGAATAAAAATTAGGGCATTTACCAACAACTGTTAATGCATAAGAATCCGTGGATGTGGCGTCCCTATCTTTCTCTACTGACAACAAGTAAACTTGAACAAAGAATTCTATGCCGGTCCCTTTTCCCGGCCATGGAAACTTATATGACGTCAATTGTCGTTGGAGAGTAGATTAAAATAAGCTTAGTAGCATGAATCAGATTTCGGACTCTTTTCATCACTTTGTAATCCTTTCTTATAGCTGTTCAGAGAATTTCCTTCAACCTACCTAAACACAGACAGAGGGGTAATGAATTTGAAAGCCACAAGTACATGTGGGCTACTTACCCACAACTGTTAGTACATAGGAATCCGTGGAGGTGGCGTCCCCTGCAGAATTGCTGGCTTTACAGGTATAGGTGCCAGAATCTGTTGTGGCTGGACTGCTGAGGGTGTAGGTGTCCGATGTTGAGCTTTGTACCTCTGTGCCATCTTTCAGGAATTTATAGGTGATGGTACCGCTGCTGGCCGTTGCACAGGTCAGGGTTACCGTTGCTGCGCCACTCTCTACCGTTGCTGAGCCGCTGGGACTCAGGCTAGGCACTTTGGCTAGCACTGTAAGCAGAACAAATTACAGTATTATCACTGACTACAGTGCCTTCATCACAAACTCCTTCATTACACACTTTTATCTTTCTGTGTTTTTATTTAAATGCTGGTATCCTCGGTCTCTCTCTCGTTCTGTCCTTCTCTTTTTCAATCTTGTCTTCTATCCCATATTTCCTTTTGGTAAAGTATGCAGATAGTACAGAGCCTAACTCAGCAAACAGTACCACGCGAGAGCAGCGGCACTTAGAGATGTAGGAAACAGAGACATAGGTAGAAGAGAACAATGAGAGACTGACTAGACTGAGAGCAGGCGGCCTTGACTTACGAGCAACAGTTTCGGCCGAACTTTCATCTGAGGCTACCGTGTCGATGTAGGCGATGCAAGTGTAGCTGCCTTCATGGACGCCAATGTCAGCTTGTGCAATGGCGTACGTCTGGCTGGTTGCCCCAGACAAAGTCGTGCCATCCAGCTTCCACACATAGCCATTCACCGCCCCAGTGGCGCTAGTGCAGGTTAGGGTGATAGCTTCGCCGTCCACGGGATTACTGTTGTCAGTGCTTATCGTTGGCGTCGCCGGTTTGTCTGCAGACACAAACACTCTCATGTTTATTGAATGTCATCTGCCTATGCTACCATTAGGACATGTCAGATCCGCATCTTTCTCTACAGACAGCAAGGAAACTCACACACAGAGTTTTCTCCCACTCCTTTTTCCCGGACATGGAAACTTATATGACGTCAATTATGGTTGGAGAGTAAAATGAAATAAGTTTAATAGCATGAATCAGATTTCGGACTCTTTTCATCACTTTGTAATCCTTTCTTATAGCTGTTCAGAGGATTTCCCTCAAGCTACCTAACACAGACAGAGGGGTAATGAATTTTAAAGCCACAAGTATATGTGGGGTACTTACCCACAACTGTTAGTGCATAGGAATCCGTGGAGGTGGCGTCCCCTGCAGAATTGCTGGCTTTACAGGTATAGGTGCCAGAATCTGTTGTGGCTGGATTGCTGAGGGTGTAGGTGTCCGATGTTGAGCTTTGTACCTCTGTGCCATCTTTCAGGAATTTATAGGTGATGGTACCGCTGCTGGCCGTTGCACAGGTCAATGTTACCGTCGTTGCGCCACTCTCTACCGTTGCTGAGCCGCTGGGACTCAGGCTAGGCACTTTGGCTAGCACTGTAAGCAGAACAAATTACAGTATTATCACTGACTACAGTGCCTTCATCACAAACTCCTTCATTACACACTTTTATTTTTCTGTGTTTTTATTTAAATGCTGGTATCCTCGGTCTCTCCCTCGTTCTGTCCTTCTCTTTTTCAATCTTGTCTTCTATCCCATATATACTTTTGGTAAAGTATGCAGATAGTACAGAGCCTAACTCAGCAAACAGTACCACGCTAGAGCAGCGGCACTTAGAGATGCAGGAAACAGAGACATAGGTAGAAGAGAACAATGAGAGACTGACTAGACTGAGAGCAGGCGGCCTTGACTTACGAGCAACAGTTTCGGCCGAACTTTCATCTGAGGCTACCGTGTCGATGTAGGCGATGCAAGTGTAGCTGCCTTCATGGACGCCAATGTCAGCTTGTGCAATGGCGTACGTCTGGCTGGTTGCCCCAGACAAAGTCGTGCCATCCAGCTTCCACACATAGCCATTCACCGCCCCAGTGGCGCTAGTGCAGGTTAGGGTGATAGCTTCGCCGTCCACCGGATTACTGTTGTCAGTGCTTATCGTTGGCGTCGCCGGTTTGTCTGCAGACACAAACACTCTCATGTTTATTGAATGTCATCTGCCTGTGCTACCATTAGGACATGTCAGATCCGCATCTTTCTCTACAGACAGCAAGGAAACTCACAGAGTTTTCGCTGACTCCTTTTTCCCGGACATGGAAACTTATATGACGTCAATTATGGTTGGAGAGTAAAATGAAATAAGTTTAATAGCATGAATCAGAATTCGGACTCTTTTTTATAGCTGTTCAGAGGATTTCTCTCAACCTACCTAAACACAGACAGAGGGGTAATGAATTTGAAAGCCACAAGTACATGTGGGCGACTTACCCACAACTGTTAGTGCATAGGAATCCGTGGAGGTGGCGTCCCCTGCAGAATTGCTGGCTTTACAGGTATAGGTGCCAGAATCTGTTGTGGCTGGACTGCTGAGGGTGTAGGTGTCCGATGTTGAGCTTTGTACCTCAGTGCCATCTTTCAGGAATTTATAGGTGATGGTACCGCTGCTGGCCGTTGCACAGGTCAATGTTACCGTCGTTACGCCACTCTCTACCGTTGCTGAGCCGCTGGGACTCAGGCTAGGCACTTTGGCTAGCACTGTAAGCAGAACAAATTACAGTATTATCACTGACTACAGTGTCTTCATCACAAACTCCTTCATTACACACTTTTATCTCTCTGTGTTTTTATTTAAATGCTGGTATCCTCGGTCTCTCTCTCGTTCTGTCCCTTCTTCTTCCGGCCTAGCTGATGCTCGCACGCATTATTCCTGCTCGTGCCTAAATTTAACGTAATCGGCTGTTTAGTGCAATATAATCACTGAAAAACTTTCTAAAAACTGGATTCTGTGCTCACCGATAGTATATTGTGTTTTCTGGACTTCATAATTCTGTGATTGGATTATGTTTGGTGAAATTATCGTGATTTTTTGACTATCGAAAATTGGACTTGCCCACCATTGCATCAGTGACCTGTTTCCTGTTTCGACCACGTGGTTTGTTTCTTATTACGATTACTTCTTACTCACAATATATCAATCATCAGAGTTCATAAGCAGAAAATGAGCATTTGCAGTATCAGTAAGGAAAGTTCTGTGAAGATAACTCCATCCATTTCTACATCATATATAATAGAGCAACGGAATTATAAATTAAATGAACACAAGGCTATCAGAAGAAAATTCAGGAAAGTCGCCACTTCCACAGAACTTAAGGACGGAGGCAAATGTCTTGTTCTAACGTTAAATGCTTTGGACTTTGAACTATTCTACATGAACTGTAGATCTTTTTATGAAGACCAGCAACAAATATCACAGTGCTCTGCCATTTTCACCAAGTGCACGGATTCAGACAATGCAGTGCCTTAACTAAAAATTCAGGTCAGCAGTGTTTCTTCCAGCAGAATTGTACACCTGTCGTTATACAAGACAACAAATAGAGTCATTGTTCAAGGCCGTCCAACATCGGTAAGTTGGTGGAGCACATCTCATCTTCCCTTATTAACTGAGATCAAAGACCCTCTTCCGCTTGATGGCTCTCAACAGCGGCGCAACCCATTACTTGATCCCATACATTCTCGCCTTATCTCCCCCTTGTTAGCACCGCCAAGTCCTTCTGCATCCCTTCCCTCTCCCCATCCCAGTCCGCTCACACTAGCTCCTACCTCCCCTGATATCTCTCCATCAGATTCCACATCAGGTCCTCCGGCTCTCCCTCCTCCCACATCAGCAATTGCCTACCCAAATACTTCTCCACCCCCTTCCAGCCCTAATGCTTTGGCGCTCCCCCCACCACTATCCATTGCCCCTCCTATTAACTCCCTTTCCCCGACTTGTGGTCTGGCACTGACATCACCCCCTCCGCTATCCGTTACCTCTCTTGGCCTTGACAGTCCTGTCTGTCAAACACCACCGCCACCCTTCCCTTCTCCTAAACCTCACACTCCCACCACCCAGGCAATCCTTCGACCACTTCCTGTTACCTCCACTGCCCATCACAATGCCACTTCCCAAGATGCAGATCAACCCTCCACCGTTACCTCCCTGTGTTTTTATTTAAATGCTGGTATCCTCGG
>JAWQUT010001094.1:48187-68187 GCA_033807755.1 Ellobium chinense | reverse complement strand
TGAAGCGATTACGATAACAACAATAATAACAATATGTTCATTGAGCACACACAACATTCAGTTGTATATAAGTAAAAGTAACAGTAAATTCATTAGCAATAAATCCATTTATTCACTCGTCCACAATGCCCTACTTATTGTGAGGCCTTAAACTGTAACATACTTAGCTTATAATTTACGTAATTCTCATGCTCTCCCTACGATACTGTTAAGAGAACTATACCATTGTGTGTGGGAGGAGATGCACAGAGAAGGTTGTTGCATGTGTGTTGTAATGATATTATCTGGAATGTTGTACTGTCTGCAACGATCTTAGTGAGACACACTGTGTTAATCTACAGTGTCCTGTCTATCTTGTGTCACCTTCAGTGGATCAGATGTGGTGGGCAATTCTTCCTCCATGTGGTACTATCGTTTTCTTCCACATGTTACTATCAACGTTTTCATACATGTGTTGCTATCATCCTGTTCATACATGTGTTCCTATCATCCTTTTCACACATGTGTTGCTATCATCGTTTTCATACATGTGTTGCTATCATCCTTTTCACACATGTGTTGCTATCATCGTTTTCACACATGTTTTGCTATCATCCTTTCACACATGTGTTGCTATCATCGTTTTCATACATGTGTTCCTATCATCGTTTTCATACATGTGTTGCTATCATCCTTTTCACACATGTGTTGCTATCATCGTTTTCATACATGTTTTGCTATCATCCTTTCACACATGTGTTGCTATCATCGTTTTCATACATGTGTTGCTATCACTTTCTTCTGTGTGGTGCTATCATCAAGTGGTAAATACTTAATAACTCTGTTATTTCAAAGGAAGTTGAGACTACTGCATTATTTCAACAGAATATACAAGGAACAGGCCGCTTTTAAGTTATGTTAGATATAAAATGTCTTAAAATGAAATCTTACAGGCCCATGCATTCCACTCAGTGTCATTGTCACCTTTCCTGCAGCTTGATACTTCTACACATTAGCACTTTTTGGAGTAATTTTCTGTTGTATTTTTAACTGGAGTTAGATGTAGATGTCAAACACACAGCTGTGGTCACAGACATATGTAGATGTGAAATGCACAACAGCTGTGGTGCTTCATGATATACAATGTCAATCATTATCAATATTATGCTGTAAGTAATGCGTTACACAATAATGTACAGTATTCTTTAACAGCTAAAGTGTGTATTCTGTCTAAATGTTCTTTACAGCCATTAGCAATTGTTTATTTACCTTATTTCCCACCATGGTTCACTCTTGAGTTTTACCACATCGCTCCCTATTTCCAACAAGATCTAGGTTATAAGCCTTCAAAATCAGTTTAATAAATGATATTTTCTTTTGTGACATTTATGTAAAAAGTTTAACTGAGTTGTGGCCCTTGACATTGTATAGAGGATAAAGCAAAGAATGTCAAAGCTGGTAATTAAAGGCTTAAAGTAGGACACGCACATCAAAAATAATTTTCCACTTTTCAATACCTTTTCTCTCTAAAAATTATCTATGGTGCCCACCGAGTCAATTTTGCGAAGAAAGAGCATCGTTCTGTTATCGTGCGCGCAATGTAATATGTATGTAATATGACGCAATAAGGAGAGCTAGAGTTACCGGGTTTGGCCCTTAAGTCCAGAATTATTCCCCTTCCCCGATCAGCAGAAGCCCGCGGCAAAAACGCTGACGTCACTTATGTTCCAACATCTGCAGACACCTCTACCTGACAATGTATTATTCAGCTTTTAATTAAGGTTCTGGTATTCCAAATTCAAATGTAAAGTTTGATAGAGTAAGCCAGAAAAAGTATTCTGCATTTTTATTGCCTCAGCATGATTTTGTTTGGCATATCTACTGTTCACAGAGGGACTGAAACATTCATACCAACATCCTATCACCCGTTCGCACAGCACTGGCTAGACAGCTGGGCCATGTGGCGAGAACGTATTTGACGTAAGCTTATGGCCGCCACGCGCGCAGTGGTTGTAACAATTCGGACTTTGGAGTTTGGATAATGTAATCCTATGAGTTGTCTGGGGCCAGCAGAGGCATCATATCATTATGACACACACTTGAAAGACTGTTTTATTGAAATAATAGGTCTGATGTAATATGGTCTGTAGGACGGTTCAGTGTTCCTTTAAGTTCCTAAATCATCATTACAAGGTGAATGTTAAATGTTGTGTTATACAGTTGCAATGATCCCCTTGTTTATCTGCATTTTGTGCTGTATATAGACTACATGTAGTAGTATTCTGCTACAACGCGTTTCTACATTCGTCACACTTTTTCTGAACATCTGTATGAAACTCGCTAGATTTTTGCATGTTTTTTTTAAATTTGATTTTGCCATAGGCAACACATGTAATAGTTTATTATAATCTGAGGTGATGTACAGTGTGACACAGAAAAACACGATACTCACATAATCAACCATAACTCTGTTAAAATTTAATCAAAATGCATTTGAAATGCACATAATAGAATATCTAGGCATGGGTCTCGCTGCGTAGAAAAGATTATTAACTATTCAATAGAATGCAGCAAGAATATGCGCAAAATTTATGCACACAAATTTTGTTGTTAACCGGTAACATTGCAATTAAAAAAAATACACTGCATAATCGAGTTTTCATAAACCGTTCTAGCAATAGTCATGTTGTAGCAGCAATAACTACGGCCCCAAGACGATTAACCTGAGGTTTTCAACGGCGCTTATTGTCTCTAAACTTTTTTTAGCCAAGAATAGATTTTGCACTTCTTCAGACCTCTCCGATAATTGCACTCAAACCTGCTGTTAAATAAAATGGTTATTTGACAGCAAAAGCTTTTTGTTGTTTTGTCCAGGGCATTTTTAATCAAAATATTGCTTAAAATCTTCGTGAACAAACTGTCGATTTCAGTATCACTATCAGTTTAAAACAAGACGATGACACGGAAAACGAAACATTTTAAAGAAGGTCGACGGTGTGAACACAAAAGATTGGAATTCGATTTTGACATACCATTGTGATTTTCAGATTACATCACACTGACACTAATAGATTACCAATATTTGCTGAGTTTACAGATCCATGGCTCAGGTATTATTCAGTGTAATTTGAGGAATGTAACTTTGAAAGTAAGAGAGTTACAATAATGGTGATTTTTTTTTTCTGTGTCACCCTGTAGATTTCTTCATTTCTGTTGTACTGCGTAATATAAGGTACCCTGCCCAAAATAAGGCCCGCCTTTTATATTTAACAGGTTTTGAACAAAACCATAGTTATGGACTTGAAACTTTTGTACTTATTTCATCTCCTGGTACTTTAGTGAATCACATAAAATGGCATATTATGGAAGTTACACAGTTATTAGAAGTTTAGGGATGTCTTTATTTACACAAAGAATATCAAACAAACAAACTAGGAATTAATCGTCGCATTCAGGGCACACATTTGAGTTATCGTCTTCCATTAGTTCAAGACAATCATGATGGAACCAGACACCACAACTTTCACAAGTTCTCATAATTATCACCCACAACATTCTCATTGCACACTGGACGGGAACAGTCAGAATCTTGCACTCTTGATACTAAACTTTTCCCTTTTCCCTTACCTTTTTCTTGTCACAAGAAAACAATAATTTTGAAACCACAATGACTCCCAGTTCCCATGGCGAGGTGCATGGGCCGTTAATCAGATCTGAAAAAAAATTAAAATACTGTACTTGTCAGTTTTATGGGAAACTGAGGATAATTTTTTTGACATTTGTAGTGGGGGTTATGACCTCTTTCCTTATTGCATTTGCATATTACTGTTGATGGAGGGTCTGGTGTGGTGCTGTACACATAGTGAGAATGCAGAGTTTTAGTATTATAATAAATAAGAATACAGTAAAGATTAGCTAAATTGTTTACACAATGATTTCACAGAGTGCTTTTTTTTATGACAAAGAGAGTTTACATTTCCTTTTGGGTAAATAAAATTTCAAAAAAACCAAAAAAACAATATCTATCATGGGCTAATAAGACCTGCCCCCTATTTTCAGCGGGCCTTATTAAGGTGACCATATATTTTGCCAATGTCAATAAATTTCCACCAATGGTCGAATGAGAACAACTTTTGGGTTGTTGCAATAATGTGATAAGACATCAAACAATATCTAGAAAGTCTCATGCAGTTTAAAAACAGGCTTTATTTACATCTTATGCCAGAGCAAGCTGTTGAAAATATTTTGGTCACAAAATCGTCCCCTCCGCTTTGAACCAGAGCGAGGTGAAGCTGTGAAACCAAATTTGGTGCGTGGTTTGCTTTATACACTGAGCTGTTAGAATTGACAGTACTTTTTCACTGTGTCTCGTAGTTTTGTGGTACAAACTGGGTGGGCCTTATTTGCTCCTGGCCTTATTTGGACAGGGTACCTTATATACTGAAACATGTTATACACTTGTACCTGTTGCACTAGACAGGCTTCCACTTACCGACATGAAAGTGCCTATTGTTAGCCACGAGCTTTTAAATGAAAGACAGTTAAGTATGTTTATAAGCAACAATATGTAATAGAAGTCAGATAAGTTGAAATCGCGGCAGGAAAAAAAAAACAAAAGGACGGGGTGGGGGGAAGGGGGGGGGAGTGGGTGAACATCATTTATTAACATATTTATGGTTAACATTTATGCAATACCTACTTCAACGATAGCATTAGAGCTGAACATTGAAGATATTTGCTTGAAACCGCGGAGTCCCAATGAATCAATACAATCTGTTTGTCAGGACAGTGTGAAATATCCTAACAGCTAAACGACCCAGAGTTCTCACATTCCAAAGGACTGGTTCATAAGGAGTTTAAGTTTTTGAGGTATACCAAATTGTGAATGAAGTATAAAAATACTGAACTCAGGATCTCAGGAGATTTTGTATGTAAACTTACGCATTTCAGTAGGCCTACTCAGATTTTGTATGTAAACTTACGCATTTCAGTAGGCCTACTCAGATTTTGTATGTAAACTTACGCACTAAAGTGGTAATTTTTTGTGCTGTCGTTGGTGATCTTTGGAACGCCTTATCTTACAATACAGTATTTATTTCATGACTACATTTCATATGCATCAAAGACATATTAATGCCTATTGTTACACACGCATTTCATTATGCAAAGTTATATTCTGATTTAATCATCTTAAGAGACACCCCTTCCCTTTTAATTTATCTTAGATCCATGTATGAAATTGGCCGTCTTCAAAACTTCACTTTTTTTTTCCTTTTGAGGGAGGGATGGGGAGATAGTATGTGTGTCTATGAGTGTGTCTGTGAGTTTGCTTGTGCATGTTTAAAAAAAATATTAAAAAATGAGTGGAGACAAAGGGGTCCTAAAAGTCAAATTTTTTTACGTGAAAATCAGGTTTTTCATCGAAAATGTTGATTTTGAGATACTGTGTTTTTTGGAAAGATTGCCCATTCCTCTATATGAAAATAACCTTTTGAAACCAAATTGGAACTGTTTTCTTTTCATGAATCCCAATTGATTGGGGTCGAATTTTTGGGGAAAAAACTGTCCCAACATAGTTCTTTGAGGAATTCAGACGGAAATTGACCAGAAGTTTTAAAATCTCTTTCAGCGTGACTCAGAATAGTCGCTTCAAAATTACATACACAGTGTGTTATTTAGGTTGGACAGACATCGATACAATCTAGTCTATATATTTTAAACATTGTGCTATTATTTCCATTAAATAATCAAGATGGCTACCGTTTCCATGGCGGTATTTAGGTAGAAAACAAAAGTTAAAGTATGAGTAAAATAATGATAAATACAAGGAAGATCTAAATGTTTAGGTCTTTAGAAAATCACCTTTACAACCAGATTCCATGCTCCTATCCCATTTTATATCATGATATCCTTTTGATTTTTATTCATTTTTCTCTTGTTTCCTTATGTCCATGTACCAAGCCGAGTGACCACTATGAAAGGATATTGTCAAATATTTACGGAATTCATTCATGATTTGGTGCTGACCACTTTATTTTGCGGCTCAGTAACTGTATGTACATTATGAACAAGCATGTATTCATATGAACATCATTCTGTTCTAAAATCTTCTGCTTTTTCCCCCTTAATTTCTTCTTACTCGCTTTGTTTTTAATTTCTGTTTAATGTTGAATGTGACTCGACATAACATAATATAGCTCTAATTGTGTTGTGGTCATCTTATTTTCAAGCTTATCTGGAAACCCTGCATCAACAATTAAAAGAAATATCCAAAGAGATATTCAATCCCAAACGTGTCCGTATATTCCAGAGATCAATATGGCCTAGAACTGAACACTTTTGAGACAAAAACCCGCTGGTTCTTAAGAAAGCCATAATCACTGAATTCAGTGCGCTGTTGCGAAGCGAATCGATTTTTAGAACATGCATGTCCCTATTCTTTATGTGATCATCAAGGATGTGATTAAATCTGATGATATCAAACTATAGCGGAATTAGAGTTATTTCATTATATTCTTCTTCTTCTTCTTATTATTATTTCTTCTTCTTCCTCTTCTTTTATTATTTCTTCTTCTTCGTCTTCTTCTTCTTCTTCTTCTTGTTCTTCATCTTCTTCTTCTTCATCATCATCTTCTTCTTCTTTTTCTTCTTCTTTCTTTTTTCTTCTTCTTCTTCTTGTGCTTTTTCTTTTTCTTCTTCTTCTTTTTCTTCTTCTTCTTTTCCTTCTAAGATAGGTGCTAAAAATGTCGTTAGAATTTCTGAAGTTGGTTTATCTTTGCTAAACTGATAACAATGATGATGATAATGCTAATAATGATGATGATGATGATTCAGTTGTCCTGGCAGAATTTGTAACCACGTTCTGCCAGCTGAATGTTAGCTCAGTCGTCAGAGCATTTGAGCGACGTTCGGAAGATCTCAAGTTCGATTCCTGGTCAGGCCAGGTTGTTTTTTTTTTAATCTCTTTTCTTTATTCTTCCTTCTTCTTCATTTTTTTTTCCACGTAATATCTGTACTTATGGCCACTTCTATTTTATTTTATCCTCACTATCTGATCTCGTGTATTCCGCAGTTTCCTGTTTAGTGGCTTTCCTGATTAATGATGATGAAGATGACGGTGGTGTTAGTAATGATGGTGGTGGTGGTGGTGCGGTGATTGGATTCGGTGTTCGCAATCCAGAGAAAGATGTAAAGAGATGATGTAGCAGAGAGATGGAGATGAGAATTGAACAAGAGATAGAATTATTATCAATGACAACGTCAGTACATAGATCCAGACTGGTAAACAAATGTATATTCACTGCTTATTATTCATTTCAGTACTCAGATCTAGACTGGAAAACAAATTTGTATCCAGTGCCAACTAATAATTTCAGTTTCTCACTCCTCAATAAACTGATCTACTCAGAGCTAAAGTTTTCTTAGCACTATCCACAAGTAATCCAGGAAACACTGTTCTAGATGTAATGTTAGATCGGTTGATAATGTCCCTCTAGGATACTTGGCTTAGGTTACGAGTCCAACTCTATGATTGTTGGTAGTCAGCCAGCTGTGAATGAGAGAAGGACAAGCGATAGAATGATAACTAGTTGAGGAAGNTGTGGGAGGAGATGCACAGAGAAGGTTGTTGCATGTGTGTTGTAATGGTATTATCTGGAATGTTGTACTGTCTGCAACGATCTTAGTGAGACATACTGTGTCAATCTACACTGTGTCCTGTCTATCTTGTGTCACCTTCAGTGGATCAGAGGTAGTGGGCAATTCTTCCTCCATGTGGTACTATCGTTTTCTTCCACATGTTACTATCAACGTTTTCATAAATATATTGCTATCATCATCTTCATACATGTGTTCCTATCATCGTTTTCATACATGTGTTGCTTTCATCGTTTTCATACATGTGTTGCTATCATCGTTTTCATACATGTGTTGCTATCACTTTCTTCTGTGTGGTGCTATCATCAAGTGGTAAATACTTAGTAACTCTGTTATTTCAAAGGAAGTTGAGACTACTGCATTATTTCAACAGAATATACGAGGAACAGGCCGCTTTTAAGTTATGTTAGATATAAAATGGTTTAAAATGAAATCTCACAGGCCCATGCATTCCATTCAATGACATTGTCGCCTTTCCTGCAGCTTGATACTTCTACACATTAGCACTTTTTGGAGAAAATTTCCATCGTATTTTTAACTGGAGTTAGATGTAGATGTCAAATACACAGCTGTGGTCACAGACATATGTAGATGTCAAATACACATCTGTGGTCACAGACATATGTAGATGTGAAATGCACGGCAGCTGTGGTGCTTCATGATATACAATGTCAATCATTATCAATATTATGCTGTAAGTAATGCGTTACACAATAATGTACAGTATTCTGTTACAGCTAAAGTGTGTATTCTGTCTAAATGTTCTTTACAGTCATTAGCAATTGTTTATTTACCTTATCTCCCCCCATGGCCCATTCTCAAGTTTTACCACATCGCTCCGTTTTTCCAACAAGATCTAGATTATACGCCTTCAAAATCAGTTTAATAAATGATATTTTGTTTTGTGACATTTATGTGAAAAGTTTAATTGAGTTGTGGCCCTTGACATTGTACAGAGGATAAAGCAAACAGTGTCTAAGCTGGTAATTAAAGGCTTAAGTTCCTCTATCATAATTACAAGGTGAATGTTAAATGTTGTGTCATACAGTTGTTATACCTGAGCAATGATCCGATGGTTTACCTATAGTCTTTCCTGTATATAGACTAGTAGTATTCTGCTACCACGCTCTTCTATATTTGTCACACTTTGTCTGAACATCTGTATGAAACTCGCTAGATGTTTGCATGTTTCTTTTATTTGATGTTGCCATTGGCAACACATCTAATAGTTTATTATAATCTGTGATGATGCACAGTGTGACACAGAAAAACACGATACTCACAGAATCAACCATAACTTTGTCAAAATTTAATCAAAATGCTTTTAAAATGCACATAATAGAATATCTAGCCAAGGGTCTCGCTATGTAGAAAAGATTATTAACTATTCAATAGAAACAACCAAGTAACAGTAAAACATTTTTTTTTTACAAATCACCAAATATTGGATGCAGCAAAAATGTGCGCAAAGTTTATGCACACAAATTTTATTGTTAACCGGTAACATTGCAATAAAAAAAATACACTGCATATCGAGTTTTCATGAACCGTTTTAGCAATAGGCATGTTGTAGCAGCAATAACTACGACTCCCAGACGATTAACCTGAGGTTTTCAACCTTCTTTAGCCAAGCATAGATTTTGCACTTCTTCAGACCTCTCCGATAATGACATCCAAACCTGCTGTTATATATGATGGTTGTTTGCTTTTTAACTTTGATTTCAGGAGTTATTTGACAGCAAAACCTTTCTGTTGATTTGTCCAGTGCATTTTTAAACTAAATATTGGTTAATGTCTTCGTGAACAAACTTCCGATTTCAATATCAGTTTAGACAAGACGATGACGCGAACATATTTAAGGTCGGAAATACGAGACATTTTTTAACAACGTCGACGGTGCGCACGCAAAAGCATGGAATTCGATTTTGACATACTATTGTGATTTTCAGATTACATCACACTGACACTAATTAGATTACCAAAACGTGGTGAGTTTACAGATCCATGGCTCAGGTATTATTCAGTGTAATTTGAGGAATGTAACTTTGAAAGTAAGAGAGTTACAAAGATAGTGATTTTTTTTTCTGTGTCACCCTGTAGATTTCTTCGTTTCTGTTGTATTGCTTTATATATACTTAAATATGTTGTTAACTTGTACCTGTTGCACTGGACAGGTTTCCACTTACCGACATGAAAGTGCCTATTGTTAGCCACAAGCTTTTAAATGAAAGACATTTTAGTTTGTTTATAAGCAACAATGTGCAATAGAAGTCAGATAAGGTAAAATCGCGGCAGGAAAAACAAAAGGACGGGGGGAGGGGGTGCGAAGGAGTGGGTGAACATCATTTGTTAACATATTTATGGTTAACATTCATGCAATACCTACTTCAGTGATAGCATCAGAGCTGAACATTGAAGAGATTTGCTTGAAACTGCAGAGTCCCAATGAATCAATACAATCTGTTTGTCAGGAACGTGTGACATATCCTAACAGCTAAACGACCCAGAGTTGTCACATTCCAAAGGACTGGTTCATAATGAGTTTAAGATTTTGAGGTATATCAGTTTGTGAATGAAGTATAAAAATACTGAACTCAGGATCTCAGGAGATTTTGTATGTAAACTTACGCACTAAAGTGATTTTTTTTTTTTTTGTGCTGTCGTTGGTGATCTTTGGAACGCCTTATCTTACAATACAGTATTTATTTCATGACTAGATTTCATATACATGCATCAAAGACACATTAATGCCTATTGTTACACACACATTTCATTATGCAAAGTTATATTTTGATTTAATCATCCGAAGAGACACCCTTTCCCTTTTAATTTATCTTAGATACATGTATGAAATTTGTCCGTCTTCAAAACTTCACTTTTTTTTTCCTTTTGGTGGAGGGGTGGGGAGGTAGTATGTGTGTCTATGAGTGTGTCTGTGAGTTTGCTTGTGCGTGTTTAAAAAAAGAAAAAAAATGGGTCGGGGCAAACGGGTCCTGAAAATCATTTTTTTCACCTGAAAATCAGTTTTCTCATTTAAAATGTTGATTTTGAGATTCCGTGGTTTTTTTTTTGAAAGATCACCCATTCTTCTATATATGATAATCCCTTTTTGAAACCAAATTGGAACTGTTTTCTTTTCATGAACCCTAATTGATTGGGGTCGAATTTTGGGGGGAAAAAAACTATCCCAACATAGTTCTTTGAGGAATTCAGGCGGAAATTGACCAGAAATTTCAAATTCTCTTTCAGCGTGACTCAGAATAGTAGCTTCAAAATTACATACACAGTGTTTTATTTAGGTTGGACAGACATCGATACAATCTATAGATTTTAGCATTGTGCATTTTCATTAAATAATCAAGATGGCTACCGTTTCCATGGCGGTATTTAGAGAACAAAAGTTAGATTATGAGTAAAATGATGATAAATACAAGGAAGATCTAAATGTTTAGGTCTTTAAAAAATCACCTTCATAACCAGATTCCATGCTCCCATCCCACTTTATATCATGATATCCTTTTGATTTTTATTCACCTTTCTCGTTTTTCCTTATGTCCATGTACCAGACCGTGTGACAACTATGAAAGGATATTGTGTAATATTTACATAATTCATTCATGATTTGTTGCTGACCACTTTATTTTGGGGCTCAGTAACTGTATATACATTATAAACAATCATTTATTCATATGAAAATGATTCCGTTCTAAAATCGTCTGCCTTTTTCCCCCCTAATTTCTTCTTACTCGCTTTGTTTTTAATTTCTGTTTAATCTTGAATTTGACTCGACATAACATAATATAGCTCTCCTTTTGTTTTGGCCATCTTATATATTTCAAGCTTACCTGGAAACCTGCATCAAAAATTGAAAGAAATAGCCAAAGAGATATTCAATCCCAAATGTGTCCGTATATTCCACAGATCAATATGGCCTAGAACTGAACATTTTTGGCATAAAGAGTGGGTGGAAAGGAATATTCTAGTGTAGAACCCGCTGGTTCTTAAGAAAGCCATAATCACTGAATTCAGTGCGCTTTTGAGAAGAGAATCGCTTTATTGAACATGCATAACCCTATTCTTTATGTCATCATCAAGGATGTGATTAAATATGATGATATCAAACTATAGCGGAATTAGAGTTATTTCATTATATTACTATTCTTCTTCTTTCTCTCCTTCTTCTTCTTCTTATTATTATTTCTTCTTCTTCTTTTTCTTTTTTTTCTTTTTCTTCTTCTTCTTTTCCTTCTAAGATGGTGCTGAAAATGTCTTTAGTATTTCTGAAGTTGGTTTATCTTTGCTAAGCTGATAACAATGATGATGATAATGATGATAATAATGACGATGATGATGATTCAGTTGTCTTGGCTGAATTTGTAATCATGTTCTGCCAGCTGAATGTTAACTCAGTCGTCAGAGCATTTGAGCGACGTTCGGAAGATCTCAAGTTCGATTCCTGGTCAGGCCAGGTTTTTTTTTTTTTTAATCTCTTTTCTTCATTCTTCCTTCTTCTTTATTTTTTCCACGTACTATCTGTGCTTATGGCCACTTTTATTTTATTTTATCCCCACTATTTGATCTCGTGTATTCCGCAGTTTCCTGTTTTGTGGGTTTCCAAATTAATGAAGATAAGATAAGATAAGATAAGACAAGATAAGATAAGATACTTTATTTATCCCCGTGGGGAAATTTTTCTTTGTTACAGTGATGCACACAATTATACATACATTGATGGTGGTGGTGTTAGTGATGATGGTGGTGGTGGTGGTGCGGTGATTGGATTCGGTGTTCGCAATCCAGAGAAAGATGTAAAGAGATGATGTAGCAGAGAGATGGAGATGAGAATTGAACAAGAGATAGAATTATTATCAATGACAACGTCAGTACATAGATCCAGACTGGTAAACAAATGTATATTCACTGCTTATTATTCATTTCAGTACTCAGATCTAGACTGGAAAACAAATTTGTATCCAGTGCCAACTAATAATTTCAGTTTCTCACTCCTCAATAAACTGATCTACTCAGAGCTAAAGTTTTCTTAGCACTATCCACAAGTAATCCAGGAAACACTGTTCTAGATGTAATGTTAGATCGGTTGATAATGTCCCTCTAGGATACTTGGCTTAGGTTACGAGTCCAACTCTATGATTGTTGGTAGTTAGCCAGCTGTGAATGAGAGAAGGACAAGCGATAGAATGATAACTAGTTGAGGAAGGCCTGCATTATGATAGAATATTATGATTTTACAGACTCAGAATTTTAGAAGATATATCAAGTAGATCTAAACCAATCCCGTCCTTTTCCTCCATGAGACGAGCTTCGCTAAGATGATTTCTTCAATGTTAAGCCTTTACTAGTAGAACCGTTTGTGTGACAAGACACCAAGATTCCATAGGTCTTTAAATAGATATGTACGGGGATCTTTATATGGATATTTACATGGATCTTTACATATTTTTTTACACAGATCTTCAAATTGATCTTTACATGGATCTGTATATACATCTTTACATGGATCTTTCCACAGATTTTTTCATGGACCTTTACATAAAACTTTACGTGGATTATTACATGGATTTTTACAAGGATCTTCACATAGATTTTGATTTACAAGCATTTCAATCTACTTAGGTAATCAGGTGTTGTTAGGTCTCACCAAGATCTGTGAAACATTCAGTGTTTCCAAATTTCGAACTTAAGCGGCATGTTAAATTATAAATATTACAAAGTTCTAACCCAGAGCCAGTCTAAGATAGTCCAAAAGTCTGTTTTACTATTAATTGTGATCCCTTAAAAATTACCGGAGTAAGTGAAACCTGCATTCTACAATCAAAGTGAAGCTCTATATACACAGTAGCCTTTGACCCACCACTCTCTTCCTTCTCGCTTAGATTACTTTACTACGTACTGAACGTCCAACTAGCTCTACTCTACATCTATTCCTCTCAACCATGGCCAGTAGTTGAATATGAAGAGTGTTGGGGTCTGGAAAAGCCTGAAGTGAGTGACCCCGCATGGAATGATAATTATATTGCGATCCAACCTTGACCTTCAACAGCTGAGAGCTTGCGTATGAACGATGGGATATCTTACCATCTTAAGTGTTACACTGACTCTGCATGATGGACGCTACTAAGGATGCACTCAACAATAAATACAGTATATCAGTGTGATTCTTACGATGGTAAGATATCCCATCGTAAATGCGCAAGCTCTTGAGTATCTTATTACGGAGACCTTTCCTCGTTTATAAAAGAAGTTCGAATGGTAATCTGTGATTAATACAGACACTTTGCCCCTGACGTGACGACCACAAAAATGGTAGAGAAAAATATATTTAAACACGAATGAGCAGTCATGGACGATGTGCTGAAGCATAGGAGTACCTCGGAAATGAGTGCTTATTTGTGGGGAGGATATACAGGTGGCTCTGGGGAGAAGGAAACAGGCTTTATGCGGGAATGGGGGACATGTAACTCAGAACTACATATACAGTACTGTGTTAACGTTACTTTTACTTTGTAAGAGAGGAGGCATGAACTGACTTCTGGGTTTGTTTGGTCTCTAACTTTCAACAGAATTCAAAAGCAGCCAAGGTGAGGATGAGAATCATGACTTAATTTTGACCGAGCTCCCAGCGTCATAAAATTGCAGGAAGTAGAGGATGGAATGCATGTTGCCAGGTCAGATTTTATGAGAAAGGCATTTAAACAAAAGAGTTGAAAAAAGAGCCACAAACACAAAATGCTATCAACCCTCCAACTCAAAAGTAACTGAAGAGTAGCCTACTTCTTGGCTTCTTTTCGGGGTCTTGACAGTTGTTTTTATTTAATTGCGCGTATTTTTTAAAAAGTGCCAAGACACGTAAAGACTAGCCAGGTTTAGCACCTTAGGCACCAACCTGATAAAAATAGATTTCCACATTGTTTTTCTGGCATGTGTCATATTTCCGGAATCATGGCCCCTGAGTGCCTCGAGTTACCAGAATGCAAAGGAAGGGAATTGGGTTGAACAGTTCGATAGCTATCTCATGCATCCAAATCACGCACAGCAAAAACACACGCAGCAGCAGTAAATTAGTGTAGATAAATGTCACTGCGTTTAGTTCGTATAATTTCACCAGAATTGTTGGTCATGCCGATGTCACAGAGAGAACCAAGAAAACAGAGAGTCATCAGGAAAAAGTCCCACTAGACGATTACCAGCAAAGAAAGAGTTGAAACAAACGAATACAAATAGTTGTACAGAGAATGGGTAAAACGTAACACGTCTATTCGGATTAAAACACCCAGTCTCATATTGATTCTTAAAAGAATTACCCTCGCTACGCCCCGAGCGAGGGTATCTATAAATGGGATAATTTTATGGTGTTGTTTTTTCGATTTCGATACTTATGGTACCCTCAATGCGTCCTATTCTTCGGATAATTCCTTCTTTAGATTATTCTAATACTGAATCGGAGTTCTTAAATATCGATTAGTATGGATATTCATAAATGATACTGGCCACCACTAACCATCACAAGGCGGAAATGATGGCGCTGAGTACTAGACCATCAGCTGTTATAATTTGTCTCCTACCTGAGCCACTCGCCGCTGACTCACAGACTTATTAAATTAGGTACTTGTTTTACAGCTCGGGCGGTCACAGTGGACTGTCTCAGTTTAGCAGAGAATCAATACTGCCTGATGACATAAACTAGCCCATGCGTTCACTGTTTTCCTAGGCCACAACAGTCTCTTACCTTGCTGTACGGGCGAATACAAGACACAGGACATCGGCCACTATAAAACAGGAGTGGTCAAGTCGACTTGGTTTTCCTAAAGAAGATCTTAGTGACACTGCAAGTGGCAAGGGGAAAACAGTGTTGTCTCGCGATGTTGGGTCATCCAGAAAAATTACTGAGTGATACACTTAACCGTGCAAACTGACCTTTCCGGGGAAAAAAAAAGAGCAAGAAAAAGCTTTTATAATATGTCACCAGGGATGGCCTCTACATAGCTGAAATATACCAGTACCACTCACTTATCACACACACTCACACACATACATACNAGCCACTCGCCGCTGACTCACAGACTTATTAAATTAGGTACTTGTTTTACAGCTCGGGCGGTCACAGTGGACTGTCTCAGTCTAGCAGAGAATCAATACTGCCTGATGACATAAACTAGCCCATGCGTTCACTGTTTTCCTAGGCCACAACAGTCTCTTACCTCTCTCTCTCTCACATATTTTAAATGCCACCAAAAATAAATCACTGAAGCGGGGTATAATATTCAGTGAAAACTTTATGACAAAAGATTCCAAACGATTTTGTTTCCCTTTTATTCATTCTTGTTAAAAAAATGTGACAAATTGAAACATTCTAGATTTTACAATGCGGCAAATATGTTTGCCTAATTTCCTTGAAACGCTGACATTCTACTCCAGTATGGTACACATCTCCGATTTTATTAAAAACTTCATATGTTCTTAAAATGTATTCTACTTTTGGTCGTTTCCATCTTCGCCAGTTCTACCATACAAGCAACAGACAAAGAAAAGAAAGGAAAAAATCCAGGGACTGACGAGCTGCAAAGAGTTAGTAATGGGCACAGGGATCTTCAGTTCCTTTCATTCCGTTCAAGATTCTTGATACCCAAGCATATCTGAGGAGAAAACAATTCAATTCAATTCAATTCAGTTCAGTCATTTTAAAATCAAATCACTTCACTTCAAATTAATTCAAAGTCTTTATAGGCATCCAAACTGAGAACATCAATACATGAATGACTATATGACAATAGAGTCTAGAAATTTTGGAGATGGAAGAAATGAAGAAGATATGGGCGGAGAAACGAAAGAAAGAAAAAAAGAAAGAAAGAAAAAAAGAAAGAAAGAAAGAAAGAACATACACCAGAATATCTGTTTAATAAATGATATAGATACTTGATCTTCTCGCCACTCTTTGCATCTCATGTAAGTCACTTTGTCTTTTGTGGTTCATCATTCTAATTACTCTCGTAAAATTATTTATATTCCGTGTCGTTTGGAGTCGCGTTCAGATACCGAAGACTGTCAAGCCTAAGGTTTGTGTGTTCGACCAATTGGCCTGGCGATTTACGTTGAAGTATTCTTGAGAAAGACACTTCACTCCCTTTTCCCCTGTCGACTCAGGCGTAAATGAATTTCTTCCTTTAGAGCCGGGAGAACCAGGGCACTGCACTGCGAGCGACCAGCAATAACTTTGTTATGTGTTTCAGTTGTAATATTCTGTATTCACATGTATAATAGGTGATTTTCTATGTGTTTAGTATAACTGATATATGTTACAATATATGGCATTGTAATTTAATTTCCCTACAGGGTATATTATAGACACCCTGTTTTCATTTTTAATTTCATAAATATGCTTATTTGAGGATTCAATACAATAACTTAATGAAGGAATTCGGCTTAAAACTGTGTTGCCGGGTCACATTATAAAAATACAGGGACAGGATTTCGATATGATACCTAAATACTGGAATTTGGTATAAAATTGCAATCACCGGAACACGATATAAATAGTGAAAGTAGCATGCTCATGATCTGCCTTTGGGTCTACACGGTATAAATCATTTTCCAGGTTACCTTTCTGATCCAGAATTCAAAACTTAAAACTTAAAATATCAGACCCGGAAATACATTTTTTTGCTCTTGTGTAATTGTGTGGCAAAATTTCGACTTTTTCATCAACATTAACTGCATTAACAATAAGCTGTTTATATTGTGTTCCAGACACTTCAGATTTACACCGTCAATCGGTCATTGCAGTTGTATGTCGTGTTTTTGCATTTAGCATTATTTTTTCCCCTGACACTGTATCTTTATATCGAAATATACCCCTGAAAAGTCATAATAATGACCTTTTAAGTTGTTCGTATATATATGCCCTATTCCTTCCCGCTTGATGACTGGCACGTTCCGTTTCGGGGAACATCTTGGTTTTGAGTTTGCTCTCTAGACAGTGGCGGTCCCCTGCTGACAAGAGCTGTCTTCCAGAGTTTGTGTAGAGGTGTGTTTCTCTTAGGCGATTGCGGTCAACAATCGAGCAACAATAGAACGTATCATCAGTTTTTGTAGTACATGTGTATTATTATGTTGGGGCGGTAATACGAAAGAACAAGATGAAATAGAAATAAACAGAATAATAAAGAAAGCAGGAAATATTGCTTGAAGACCCTTCCAAATGTTTGATGATTTATATCTATTCAGATGTATTCAAAAAGTAAATTACATCATGAAGGATTCCACCCATCCCCTTTCACCTCAAATAAATATCTCGGAAAGATCAGGCAGAGCAAGATCTATTAAAATGTAACAGAGAGAAGAGAGAGATACCGCCGTTCATTCCTGCAATCAGCTGTACATTTGCTGTGAAAGGATAAGTTTGAGATTATTTGTGTGCTAGCGTGTGTGTGTGTGTGTGTGTGTGTGTGTGTGTGTGTGTGTGTGTGTGTGTGTGCGTGTGTGTGTGCATAGACGTGTGCATGTGTGTGTATGTGTATGTGTGTGTGTGCGTAGACGTGTGCATCTGAGTGTGTATGTGGGTGTGTGTGTGTGTGTGTGTGTGTGTGTGTGTGTGTGTGTGTGTGTGTGTGTGTGTGTGTGTGTGTGTGTGTGTGTGTGTGGTGGCGAGTGAAAGGGGGGTGGGGAAGTGAGATAGATAGTGTATAACCATAACACTATTACCCAGTGCTCATAATTTTCGGTCATCTTCGGCGGCTTATCAGCGATAAAAGAATTGTCATAACATATTACTAATGGCTAATGACTCTGGGCTTGTAAATAACGACTTCAGCACTTTGTGCTAAACGCTTGATGGAAGTCCAGTAGTTTCTTTCTTCTAACGACTTCTCACTGCGGCTTATTTAGGCTGATGTCTTTCTCACTGCCTCTACTCCAGCGATTCGCTTCTCAAAGAAGTGTGACTGAACCGCTTTTTTTTTTTNGGGGGGGGGGGGGGTGGGAGAGGAAATGAGTGGGAGCGGGGATGGGGAGAGTGTGGGCAACGGTACTTATATTGGTACCGATACAGTATCTGCTGAGGAAGCTGGCAATGTACTACGTTTCGTAATCAAAAGAGAAAGTAAGAAAGAAAGAAAGAAAGAAAGAAAGAAAGAAGAATGAAAGAAGGAAAGAAAGAAAGATCAAGTAAAAAAGAAAGAAAGAAAGAAAGAAAGATAGAAAGAAAGAAAGAAGAGAAAGAAAGAAAGAAAGAAAGATAGAGATGAACGGAGAGAAGGACGGAAGTAAAGGAGAAAGAAAGAAAGAAAGAAAGAATGAAAGAAAGAATAAACGCGAGAGAGAGAAAGAGAGGGAGAAAGAAAGAAAGAAAGAAAGAAAGAAAGAAAGAAAGAAAGAAAGAAAGAAATACAACACAACCAGGGTTTTAAAGGAAGGAGGAATGAGAACATAACAAAAAAAACTTGCTGATTTATGTTTAATTTCTCGCCTTTGTTCTACGTCGCTCTAGATTACAGTATTTTAATGAAAACGCGAGATACTTCTCAAAATAAGCTAAAGTTATGCTCAATATCAAATATAAAATGTGTCACCTATATCCAGAAAAGAACATCTAAAAGGTAACGAATTTGAAACATAAAAAAAAGAAAATGTTGAACACGCTTAAATTCCATATAAATGCTTGCAATCCTAGTCTCATATGATACTGGAGTGTTCGAGTGTAATTCATTCCGGAGTGAGTATAGTGGCTGGACGGCCAGAATACACGTTACAGAGCACTCTGGCTGGAATGTATTTGTAACTAAAATTTACATTATCCCGAATTATCACCCCTATTCAATTGCTAATTTTATCAACTTATGTTTATATCTAATTTCACTTCTAACGGCAACCTGCCCTCTAACTCAGTGGGTGATCACGTTGGCTGAAGGAAGGCTCTGCCCTCACAAAAACCAGTCTATCAATGTATTTTATTGTTGCTGATGTTGTTGTTGTTATATTGTTGTTGTTGTTGTTGTTATTGTTGTTGTTGTTGTTGTTGTTGTTGTTGTTGTTGTTGTTATTGTTGTTGTTGTTGTTAAGATGGGTGAGAAGCATGTTGCCAGGCTTTGGCTCCTATAAAAATCTTACTGCCTGGCTCTCTAGTCAAAATTTTAATACTCTCTACGGAGTAGTCTCTCTGTCCAATCCATTTGTTACGTGGCTATGTGAGTTGTGAGGTGTACTCAGATAATGAAGATTGACCAAAAAAAACTAAGGTCTGTGTGTTCAACTCTTGGGCAGGACGGTTTACGTTGTAGAGTCCTTAGCAAAGAGCTTCACTGTCCTTTCTATACTTGGCTCAGATATAAAGAGTACTTGGCTTCAGAGCG
>JAWQUT010001094.1:7500-15170 GCA_033807755.1 Ellobium chinense | reverse complement strand
CTTTTCTCTTTTTACATAAACGTTACCCCTCAATTTCTCAAAACACAACAAATGTGATTTATTATCCACTGTAACTTCAGTTGTCCACGTTCTGTGTAGTGACAGAAAACAAATCAAATGAGTAGAAACTGAAAACAGGACACTCCCTCCTAAGGTTTGGTTTGAGGTTAGGGTCAGGATTAGAAAAGAGAAAACACACATTAGAGAGTTCCTAGATACTTATAATGTCCAAAAGTTGTTTTTTCTACCTTTACCCTATCCTTAATCTTACCCCTAACTTGTTTTTTCTACCTTTACCCTATCCTTAATCTTACCCCTAACTTGTTTTTTCTACCTTTACCCTATCCTTAATCTAACCCCTAAATTGTTTTTTCTACCTTTACCATATCCTTAATCTAGCCCCTAACTTGTTTTTTCTACCTTTACCCTATCCTTAATCTTACCCCTAACTTGTTTTTTCTACCTTTACCATATCCTTAATCTTACCCCTAACTTGTTTTTTCTACCTTTACCCTATCCTTAATCTTACCCCTAACTTGTTTTTCTACCTTTACCCTATCCTTAATCTTACACCTAACTTGTTTTTTCTACCTTTATCCTATCCTTAATCTAACCCCTAACTTGTTTTTTCTACCTTTACCCTATCCTTAATCTAACCCCTAACTTGTTTTTTTTACCTTTACTCTATCCTTAATTTTACCCCTAACTTGTTTTTTCTACCTTTACCCTATCCTTAAACTTACCCCTAACTTGTTTTTTCTACCTTTACCCTATCCTTAATCTTACCCCTAACTTGTTTTTTCTACCTTTACCCTTTCCTTAATCTTACACCTAACTTGTTTTTTCTACCTTTACCCTATTCTTAATCTTACCCCTCACTTTATAACTCAAGCATTAAGAGATAATCCCAGGATACTTTCTACGAAATTTGCCGGACTTCCTGGTTCAACTTTAGTTCAGTACAGTGCAGTGTGGAATAAACTCTACTCTCCAGCCAAAACTATCACATGGTTAGTAAGTCAGGCCAAACTGGCTACAGAATGTACACTGAAGATCTACAGTCCACAAAGTTTCTTACCACCAGTCACAAAGTTTACTGTCCTTTTCCAGTTCACGTAATCGTAATGCAGAGATTACCTAGTTTCTTGTCTTGTAAGTAGCCGTGCAAATAACTCGAGGTCTCACACAGAGCTTACGTGTGTGTAGTATAGAGAGATTACCTGGTTTCTTGTCTTGTAAGTAGCCGTGCAAGTAACTCGAGGTCTCACACAGAGCTTACATGTGTGTAGTATAGGTTAGACACGCGCAAATATTTTTACTATATCCTACTACTAACGACTTTCTGCTCTCAGCTCACTCCTAATTTTCGTTGCCCATTCCCACTCACAAATATTTCAGATGAGCATCACAGACACACAAGGGACTGTGTTTGAACTGGGGTTGACAAGTAAACTTTTGGACCACCGGCTCTAGTTTGAACCCACCCCCATGAAAACCCAGTTGGGACCTCACACTACATCAGGGGAGGCAGGGTTACCTATTTGCATGCCCTGTCTCTTCCTGACCTCTGACCCCAAATAGTGCAGCTGTAATTTAATCTATACTGGTCATGAAAGCAACAAATGCCTTAGGACAGGCAAAAGCTCTGTGTACTGGGCTCCTGGCCGCAAGGAAAAAAATATTTCAAAATTTATTCGACAGGGCAAACAGTCCAACCCAGTCCATCTGACCTCATTTGCGCGTGTGTAACCTTAACAAGCCCCTAGTCCTTTTTTCCTGACTGCAAATGGTATTTTTTGTAACTATGACCTTTCTCCTTTACAAAAATGCCTATGGGTTAACATATGGATTCCTGCTCCCTGTCTCAAAGCTCATTAATTGAAGGTGGTGGTCCAGCCATTCTGTCTCTACATTTTGCACTATTTCTATGCTTGTCAAACACACTTCCATATGTTCTGTGAGCCTGTTGCACTTGATTCAGCCCCCCCCCCCCCCCAAAACAGTTCCTATGTGTTGCCTGATTTAACTATGATCCTTCCTCTCCTCCCCTCAAGCTTCTAGGGGGGGGGGGGGGGGGGGTCAACAAAATGCTGAGTGCAGTTCACAATTTTCCTAAACTTGTTCACTTAGACCTAAAAGGTTACATCTTTTTGCCTCCCCCACATGGAAACAGGATTTACAGTGAGAGCAGAGAAAGACTCAGAATGGCAACACACCTGGTCCAGTTAGGAGGGAAAGATCCAAGACAAAGACAAAGACAAAGACAAAGACAAGGGGAGGTAATAGGTCATAAAAGTATGATGGCATGGTCCTGCCTGTTATGCAAATGTGATGCTCTCACCTGGTGCTCTGTGGTATGCTATGTGGTCAGAGTGAAAGCTGAATGCCTGGACAGTCACACACCAGCCTCTTGGAGAGAGAAGACTACAACTAACACAATGAAGGGACTAAGAAATCGGATTAAACGCAGTGTATTCAAGAAAGGTCACACTTTGTTTCATAAGAGAATAAATGCATCACATACCAGTTCAGATGTAGCTGATAACCCAGGGCCATCCAAAATTCATGTGAGGAGATCTCTGCCTGACCGGTCTGCCAGCAGTGTAAGAATTCTGCGCCCTGCTCAGTGAGGACAAACTGACTCGGTGAAACCTGAAGGAGAAAGAGACACGTACATTTTAGTACATTTGAATAAAACAGAGACCCTGTTTCACCAGGCTTATTCTAACCATGCACTGCTTCATCCAAACTGCACAAGCAAACTAACATTATTTTGATGTTGAGAGCCAAACAAAATGGGGACTTAATGTTAAAACAAGATTACACTGTGTGAAGTGTGGCTACGCCTCGGAACATGCAAAGCTTTATCATGAAGTGGAAACCAGTCGCCCAGGGAGACGTGCATCTGGCCCAAACAGGGGCGTACATGTTGGCTTATTGAATTCTTCCATTGGAGTCAGTTCCGCGAGAGAAATTCTTGCCTGTGCCAATATTTCACCTCCAGCCACAAGCACAATGCAACGGAGTATGAACAAAGTCGGTGACATGATTGTGGCACACAGTGAAAATCAATTACAAGTGGAGAGAAACAAGCTTAAAACTAGAAATGGTTGTGAAGGATGGAACAGAAGACAGCAGAGTGCATGTACAAACCATCTCCTAACTTCGAGCATGTAAGCCAGCCTGTGAACCGCTACTGTCTTAGGCTCGTCTGTGATGGGATGCCGAACTTTGATCTGACCATACAGTCTGGATGACTTGGCCCCCCTCCAAATCACACCATCCATATTGATCTGCTGTAGGTTGACTGTGGCTTGCCAGTCTTTGCCTGTAAATATGAATAAAATCCTCAGACAGAGTTGTAAACAAAGGAGCAGCCATTTTGGATGCTGGTCTCAGTTGCTATGGGGCCCTCTTTAGGTTAGACACGCGCAAATATTTTTACTATATCCTACTACTAACGACTTTCTGCTCTCAGCTCACTCCTAATTTTCGTTGCCCATTCCCACTCACAAATATTTCAGATGAGCATCACAGACACACAAGGGACTGTGTTTGAACTGGGGTTGACAAGTAAACTTTTGGACCACCGGCTCTAGTTTGAACCCACCCCCATGAAAACCCAGTTGGGACCTCACACTACATCAGGGGAGGCAGGGTTACCTATTTGCATGCCCTGTCTCTTCCTGACCTCTGACCCCAAATAGTGCAGCTGTAATTTAATCTATACTGGTCATGAAAGCAACAAATGCCTTAGGACAGGCAAAAGCTCTGTGTACTGGGCTCCTGGCCGCAAGGAAAAAAATATTTCAAAATTTATTCGACAGGGCAAACAGTCCAACCCAGTCCATCTGACCTCATTTGCGCGTGTGTAACCTTAAGGACTAATTGAATCGTATTAGTCAGATACGGTAATGTATCGGTTGTCTCGGATTCATGGAATACATGGACGCTATACCCCTTCCATACCTCAGTTCCTTTCTCTCCCCATCTCGTTTTTGCTCCTCAAATATTGATGACCAGACGCTCTATTCACTATTATTCAACTGAGCGTCTTTCGCATTTACCACGCGGAAGGCACCTTTTTTGTTTTCTTTCTGATTTACATAATGGGCATTTTATCTCATTCGATGAACAGTTTGAATCGATTTCGGCAATCAGAATGAAATAGCATTCCTCCCTTCAGCTCAGTATGCCTGCTCAATAATGATTTAGTTAGTGTGATTTTGTCAAAGCTGATTCTGATGTTCTGATTAAGGGCTTTTCAAAGCTGTAGCGATCCACCCTTGGTCTTGAAAAGATTTCTTTTTAGCTTGAATATACGATTTGGTCTCTTAATACGCCATACTGACGGCCTAAAGCCAAGACCAATGTACCATTAAAATTGAGAACCAGGGAGGACAGTTTCTATTCACCCTGACCCAACAAGATGAGACGGCAGCGTGGCAGTATGGTTTGTGAATCGTTCTCAGAAACGAAGACTGTCAAATCTAAGGTCTGTTTGTTTGACAGGTGATTTGCGTTGTGGCGTGCGTGAAAAGACACCTGACTTCGTTTTACTTACTCGATTCAAGTATAAAGGAGTACCTGGCTTTAGAGCTGGGGGAATCAGGACGCTTCACAGCAAGCGACCAACAATGAGTTTGTTATGTGTTTCAGTTGTAATAATATTATATACATGTACATGTATTAACATGTATGAATAGTATAATATTGTTCTGTGTGTTTGTATTATGAATGAGATGTATAATAACATTGTGTGACATAAGATACAGGGATAAAGGGGCAGGGATGCATCGACCCTTCGCTTTATCAAATGTATCGTTCATACATTCATGTTATCGCAACCTGGTTGGTTGTTTTGATTTTTGTGCTAAGGATTGCATAAATTTTAGAAAAGACAAAATAAGAAGAAGAAGAAGAAGAAGAAGAAGAAGATGAAGAAGATGAAGAACAACAACAAAGAAAACAACAACAACAGAGCCAGAGTTAGGTAAAGATAATACACTGACTGAGAAAGACAGAGAGGGTAAGAAAGATGGAAAAGAGACAGGCACATACAGACATAGTTTCCCTGTTACGCGGGTCTCTGTATTAAGAAGATGATGAACAATATTCATGACATTCTCAAGATATCATAAGGAATAAGTTAATTTAAGAAATGTTCATCAGAATAATGATTTTATAATTAGTGAAAATATTATAATGCGCTTCCTTTGACACATTCTACACATCTGCAAATACGAGTAGTAAACAAAGATAACGCCCTTTAAAATGCAACCTTAATTAAAATGTTAATAATGTGATCAAGGGTTTTTTGCCATGGAACCATTTTTTTTTACATTTTCCTCTCTCAGCTATATTAAAATACTAACACTAGTCAATCATCCATTGACCAATTAGACCGTTCACCAGTTTTGCGCGCACTAAATTCTTTTATACATGTCCATGAGTCTATAAATGGTAGTATCGAGTCGTTTTTTAAAAACATATCGATTACATTTAATTTTTGTCAACGAAATTGAATCCGAGTTTCTCTCTAAGTCAATACATACGAGTAGTGTGTTGAGAGTGGGCAGACAGTAAATTCCGACTCCGACAACTGCATCGAACGTTCGCTTCATGTGTTAAACTGATGTTCAACTGCCAATGAAACCTTTAAGATTTGCCCCAAATTCTTCTGCCAAGTCTATGCATTTCACGGATACAAGATGCGCCTTTTTCCTTCTTCTTCTTGACAAACTAAAAGAACCTACGTCCGAATGTTGCAACACCTGAAAACATTTTGTGTGAACTTGCATAATATGCAGTTCGATATTTTCACAATTCATCTCGACTTTGAAATAGCCATGATTTCGACAGTGAAGGAAAGTTTTCCAACAGCAGAAATGAAAGGTTGTCTGTTCCACCTCGGACAAGCTTGGTGGAGGCAGATCCAGAAATTAGGTCTCCCCTCCAGTTACAAAGACAAGGACTCCCCTACTGGATCTTGGCTGAAGCAATGTTTTGGATTGCCCGCCTTACTCGCTTCAGAAATAGAGGACTGCATCGCATTTACCTTCTGCGCAGATCTTTCGGATGATGAACAAGTGTCCAAGTTTTCTGACTACCTTCTGAATAACTACATTACACAAAATGCTATGTTTCCTCCTGCTATGTGGACGTACACGCCTGATGAAACCAAGCAAACAAATAAAAGCTGTGAAAGCTTTCGCTGTCGTCTCCCACAGCAATTTACCAGTTGTCATCCCAATATTATATTTGAATGGCTGGAGAGAGTGAAAGACGAGCAAAGCAGAACAGAACTGAAAATTAAAGCGTCTACAAGAGGATTAATATTGACCAGAAGAGAAAAAAATATCTGCTGTCTCTCCAGGCGTCCATCAGTCTTTCCCGANCAGCAGAAATGAAAGGTTGTCAGTTCCACCTCGGACAAGCTTGGTGGAGGCAGATCCAGAAATTAGGTCTCCCCTCCAGTTACAAAGACAAGGACTCCCCTACTGGATCTTGGCTGAAGCAATGTTTTGGATTGCCCGCCTTACTTGCATCAGAAATAGAGGACTGCATAGCATTTACCTTCTGCGCAGATCTGTCGGATGATGAGCAAGTGTCCAAGTTTTCTGACTACCTTCTGAATAACCACATTACCCAAAATCTATGTTTCCTTCTGCTATGTGGACATACACGCCTGATGAAACCAAGCAAACAAATAAAAGCTGTGAAAGCTTTCGCTGTCGTCTCCCACAGCAATTTACCAGTTGTCATCCCAATATATTTGAATGGCTGGAGAGAGTGAAAGACGAGCAAAACAGAACAGAACTGAAAATTAAAGCGTTTACAAGAGGATTAATATTGACCAGAAGAGAAAAAAATATCTGCTGTCTCTCCAGGTGTCCATCAGTCTTTCCCGATTGTCTCCGGTCTTTTCCGGTTGTCAATGATCTAACCATATGGCCTAAATAGGAAACTCTTTTACTCGGAAAACGAGGCAACAGAAGATCTTCAGAGAAAGATATCCCCGTCTAACAAGTGTTTCGGCCCTTTGACTTCCTGACACTCTAAAGGGGCTGGGCCACACTTGGGTCATGACTCCCAAGTATCCTTCTGTTGATTTTTTCCCCGCCTGGGGAGGGATTTGAACCCTCAACCTCCAGTTCCTTAATTCCTTGCTTCATTTCATCTCTGCCACCATGAAGCCATAGTGAAAGTTGCATTTTAGACTTAGTGTGCAACATTCCACTGTTCACTACGCTTGGTCCATACCCATGATGAGCTTTTTTCCGCAGTCTCTGCCAGATCCTTCACAGTACGTGATGGCGCCCGTCCTCGTATTCCGAGCAATTTGAGTAGGTCGAAGACCGAGGTGCTCATCGTACCCCTTGCCCCTACTTCGACAGCTATTTCTCTAGCCGTTATTTCTGCTCTTCTTAGTTCGAGAACAAAGTCGCAACAATCACGGATAATACACTTGTTTTATATATCTATCTGGCCCAATTCCTGTTTTCTTCTCTAGAAAAACAATCAAAAATTATAACTCGTAAAAGTAAGTGAAAATGTAATTAAAAAGTAACTAGCAACTTTTGAAGTAATCTTCTTGTAGTTAATTACTTTTCTTTTTCCGGAAAGTACTCTATTCGTAGTAAATTACTTTTTTCCCAAAAAGAATCTTC
>JAWQUT010001094.1:0-2500 GCA_033807755.1 Ellobium chinense | reverse complement strand
AAAAAAAACTTTCAGCTGCCGTCAAGAATTTCGACAAAGATGACAACGGAGACAAGGTTCAATGGATGAAAATAAAAAGTCTGAGCATTGAAAGATCAGACCAGAATGCGCTGAAAATCAAGTATGATTACAGTGAGGAACCAGTGAGGATTGACTTAATGCGTGGCAAGAGAAAATCCGAACAAACCGAGCTTCAGTTGGAAAAACTGCAAGAGAAATCAGGAATAACAGAGACCAAGAAAGCAGATTTGGTTTCTTTGTGCAGAATGGGACTGATTCCAGCTGCATACCATAATTTTTTTCAGCAACTTCCCACAGTGGTAGCCCCGCAGGAAGAAACAACACAGAACACATAACTCATTTACCTCTGATATTCATTATCAATTGTTTGTTAATTCCATAGAATTTATCAAACTGAAAATGTTTGCAACAGCAATGTTGCTTCAGGTTCTTGCAAACTACAATTTACCTCTAGTGGATATCCTTCTTTGGTTTAATTTTGTTGACTTAATTTTAGAAGATTTGAGAGAGGTCAATGGCTATCTTTTAAACGTGTGCATCCATCAAAAGATGGGTTGTTAATCAATATCTCTTTTACCCCTGAGATTGATTGTCAGCTGTCTATTAATTCCATACAGTTTATCAAGCTGAACATGTTTGTTTTTTTTCACAGCAAGGTTGCATTAGGTTCTTGCAAACTGCATTTTACCTCTTGTGGGTATCCTTCTTTGATTTAATTTCGTTGATTTAATTGTAGAAGATTTGAGAGAAGACAATCACTATCTATCAAACTTGTGCATCCATCATTTGGTTTGTTTTCATTTCGTAAATGGGGGGCACTTATTGCTCATGTGTAGACATGATGAGAGATACGATTCTTTGGCCTATTTTACACAGTTTGATAATTATCTTATGTCAGTGCAGTGAGTGCACATTATCAGAACATAATGAATAAGAAATTCAACTTCATTTGGTACCCAAGTAACCATCTTCCATTGATGCGTTTGCCATTTTTTTTTTTTTCGATAATGCTGGGTGCCTATAAAATATACTTTGTGTAATTCCTTTTATAGAGTTATCGCCATAGTGAATATTTGGATTATATATTGTTCATGCCATAGGTGGCATACACTTTGTAGCCATTGCATTAATCAGTTTACTTCACGAAGTAACTTTGATTTATTTTCTCCAAACTGTACTTTCAAAACGAGATGGGATGAAAGTTGTTTACAAGTTTTATTTCAGATGTAATGATTATTGGTCGCTCCATACAACAACGACAATAAAACGTTGTTTTAATCACCTTGAAGCCTTATTTTTGTTCAGCGCCACATTCCTGTATGTTTCAGTTTGCGTTACCTTTTCACGTTAATTTTTCAACAAAATAAGGGCAACAATCCTGTATGTAGATCATACCGGAAAGTAGCACTAAAATATTTCAAACCACAATCCTATAAGTCGCATTTAGGCCACTTTTGCCAAAACTATTATCTTTATGTTAAAAATCTGTTCATCATGCATTATCATATATATTTACCTACTTCCGTACCGAATATTGGCACTTTCTGACCAAAAATGTGTAAATGGTGAAGTTTTTTGCGTCTCCTGTAAAATTTTGAAAAAGTGAGTTGCCGGAGTGTTGAATCACAGCGACGTTGTGAAACTCAGGGCGGTCAAGACAGGTCTGAGGCATTTGTTATATTCTTTATTTTGAAACTTCGAAAACATTTCAACGCCATTGAAAGCTGAAAGAAGACCATTATATTCTATAGTATATTGAACCCGGGAGAACATGATCCCGTGGTTTTGTGGCAAGACGGTGCACCATACTTGTGTGGAAAAAAGCTGGCCAAAAAGTCAAAGCGCGTTATCAGTCTTCCGTTAAGGCCTCACACACGTTAGTATTAGTTGCTTAGATTTAAACTCGAAGTATTAATTCAAAGCAATGTAACCGTGATATTAGTCATTACAGTCGATCTGGAACGATCTTTCAGGGAAGTTTACCTCCTCATCAGTAGACCGAAGTCCAGCGTCGACTTCCATATTTCTTCTATATGAAATCCGTGCAGCGGGGATCTATTTTGGGTTGTGTCCCCTTGATAGCACGCTGCTTCCGTAAGTATGGAAACATTTGCAGGCCACTTTATTTGAAAATAAATTGGTCATCTAAATGGTCAATTTTGACCTCTTTCCACACTTCCGATTTTGGTAAACTTTTGTGTTGTAGGTCACACAATATTGTTCTTCAGTCCTAAGAAAAAAAAATCGTAGAATCCTCCAATTTGTGGGTCCAGACGTATGTGTCCCGGACTATGAGCCAATGTTTATACATTATGCACACAGGAAACTATCATGGACCTAGCAACGCCTAACACTGACGTAAGAGCCCCTGATGTTTTAATTCTCACAAAATCCCGTCCATCTCACTTCGGGCGATGAAAATGTTTTTTTGTTTTTTTTTAATCTCCAGTTGCCGGTGCCACATGCTAAAGTGTCCCCC
>JAWQUT010001093.1:40577-69598 GCA_033807755.1 Ellobium chinense | reverse complement strand
GAGAGAGAGAATGAATGCCATTCTTACCTGCTAGCAGTGGAAGCTGTAGCAAATATCTGTATATTTCCCCTCAGCACTTCCAAGAAGGTACGTACTTATAATCTTTCTCTGGTTTGGCCCAAACTGCTTCTTCTTTGTTCTTGCATCAAGGGGCTATTGGCTTGAGTCATCCATTATTGGTTAAGATGTTCGTATTGTTACTTCCATATCCTTAAATTTTTTCTGCCATCTTCTGCAAAGCCTTCTCAAAACTCAGGTTCTCTCTTCTCTTCTGTACCTTTCAGGAAAGTGCCTCATTCTCTTGCATATTGAAATCTCAGTCTCTTTCAGGACAGCTAAAACACTGCTTGTTTACACTTGAACTGTCAGTTTACACTTGGAGATGGAATTGGGATACTAATGGTGTGTCTTCTGTTTGCGAGTGGTCACTACAGAATTACTAAATGCACAAACATGGCTGATGGATGCACAAATGTAGTTGGAACTGCTGCAGAGATTTGAATGTGTGGCAAGTGAGGTCATAGATGTGTTGTTAACGGTGATGGCCATGACTAAGATTCTGGATGATCTGTCAGTGGCAGAGCCATGTGATGTCTCCATATTGTCTGTGGCAATGGCACAAATGTGTGGATAAAAGTGATGCTGTCAGCAAACACAACACAAGTAGGGGTGTTCAAAAGTGACCATACTGAAGCTGTTGATATCGTGGAATAGTTGGGATCAACAGTGATCATGGTGAAGCTGTTTGAAGATCACATAGCTCAGAACATAAGTTGTGTTATTGATACTCTGGTCAGTGCAAATGGCATGAGTAAGTGTATTTGAAGTGTCCATGCCAAAGCTGTTGATGACGCAGGGTGCAGATCAGACCAACAGTGTTTGTGCTAAAGCTGAATAAGATGACACAGATCTGAACAAGAGTGATGTCTCTGGTGCTGCTGATAATATCTATGGGATGGACAAAATGACGATGCTGAGTTGTTATTGTCATAAATGAAAATGGTAATAGAAATTCCATTCAGAGGTGACAATGCTGAAGTCAATGACCATGGCCAACAGTGTACTGAAGCTGCATGAAGATTGTACAGGTTTGATCAAACAGTGATGTTGCTGATGATGTAAACAAAAATGGCAAAAGCATGTATATTTATCAGTGCTGAAGTTGACAATGATCACAGTGCAGGTGGGAACAAAAGTATAGTCTAGGTGCTGAAGCTGTATGAAGATAGCACCTTTGTGAAAAAGACTGATGCCACTGATGCTGTCTATGAAAAGGTGGAGTCAAAGATGACTGCTGAAGAGGTCAATGACCATGGTGCAGGTGGGAACAATAGTGACAAAGCTGAAGCTGTATGAAGACTGCACTGATAGGTATATTCAGAAGTTACTGTGCTGAAGCTGTTGATTATAGTGCACATGGAGCCAACAGTAGTAGTGCTGAAGTTGTACGCAGATGGCACATGTCTTAATAGAAATGATGTAAGAGAAAGTGAAGAAACCTGTCACTGATGTTGTTGAAAACCCCTATGGTGGTAACAAAATAAAAGTGAAAAGATGGTAGTTTTACATTCTTTCACAGAGAGTTCAATTTGTTCACTGAAATATTCATTGTGGTGTTGTTGAGCTCCCATGTCGGCCAATACCTGAAATAAGAGCATCAAAAGAAACATGACTGTAAGCCTCTTGACACAGTTTGCGGGAGGAATACCATATGTGTGCCAGAGAGATTTCCTCAAGCAACACACCCAACCATCAACATATCCTTACCCTAACCATAACCCTAACCCAATGTCAGGGTTAGGGTTAGTAGGGTTAGAGTAGGGTTAGGATTAGGGTTAGGGTATGTTGTTGGTTCGATGTGTTCCATGCGGAAATCTTTCTGGCACACATATGGAATTCCTCCCCTCACCTCAACTGATGCCCCTCTCTACATGGGCATTATGGTTAGGTTAAGAACAGGGATAGGGTCTGGGTTCTATTAGCAGACACAAGTTTTGTTAGGAATGCGAGTCTCATTCGGAATTCCTTCCGCTAGCTAGACCTTTAAATCTAGTCTACTCACTAAGTGTAACCGGGTGGAAAGGCAATGTAGTAAAGTATTCTTTGTTAAGGGGAGGAATGTGAGCTCAGTCTGATGAATTTTCAGATGTTACATATGCTTTTAGGGAAGTGTGCCACCAGGGATTTTACCAAATTACTGTGAATCATTAATTTTGAGTAGTTGGGCCGAAAAAACACACTAGACTGGACTAGAAATTTCCTGTCCCTGCCAGGAATCGAACCAGGGTCTCTCAGTTTGCAAGTCTGAACATGTTACCACTACACTACAGGGTCTTAAATACCTACTGCCTATATATCGCTTCCTAACTTCCACATGCGAGCCTAGTGCTGAACCGTGACACTAACACACTTTCCAACTGCTCACATAAGGTAAGAAGACTTCCTGGATATAAATTCTCTGCATTGAGCAGTTCAGCCCTTAGGGCTTGTGGAAGAGGACACGAGATATACTGTACTTAAATTAGGCCTACTAAATTTTTTGTAATCTTAGATGGTTTGGACAGACAAATAGTCTTGTAAGGCGCTTGGGTGTATGAAGCGCCCCATACATAGTGAATGAACCAGATCTAGACTAGTCTAGGTGCTCAGCGTCAGGGAGGAGTACGTCTTCTGGGATGACAGTCGTAAGTAGAAAATCTAATCTTGATCTAAACTACTCACTTACCTAGAATCCTAGATCTATACCTGTGGTTTCGAACAGGTTTAGAGTCTGGTAAAGTCTGACTGACAAGCTCTTGCGACTTGCGGAGATTAATGCACTGGAGTTTTTGACTGGATTCTCCAAGTGTTCGGGCGTCTAGTGCCGTCTAGGCCTACTGGCGGGAAAACGTTGGTGTGCGAATGTTAACTCAGTTAACACGCTCGAATGTCACGAGCTCACAAGTTGACAATTTTCCGCTTAGACCAGGTTGTCACTCAGATTTTTGCCATTTCACAAGATTTGAGGACAAATTTCACTAAGCAGTCATAATCTCTGAAAAATTTCAGTGCGTCCTAGAAGGAAAGGAGAGACGTGATACATAAGAAAATGAACAGTCAAAACATAGAAAAAGAGAGCAATGCAATAACAGTTCACTTATGTGAATTTAACCGGAGCTAGATCTATATGTATAGGCTAAATTTTTAAATGCGACTGTGATCCTGATCTAAGCAGTGACACAAAACGGCACAGAAGAAAATGGCAATTAGTAAAATTTTCATTTTCAGCATTTCCTTCGCGGTTTTGTGGATACAGAGGGACACACTGATTTCACGAGATTTAGTGAAAAATTATTAGGTGTGGCAACCCTGGTTAGAACCGAGTGAGCCAGTAAACAACTTTTTGTCTATTGGCCTTGACGGTTTCAACACACTACTGATATTGGGATCCTAACAGGGCGATTTCTTTCTCAGTATAATGATAGTGCCAGCAAATGTCAGTTGAACACAGAATTAAAAGAACTAGAAGGCGCGGCAGAGCGAGGGCGGGAAGGGGTGGGGAGGGGAGGTCATACCCCTTTACTGAACGCATGGTGCGTTGGGATGGAGCACATAAAAATATAATTATAAATAAATAAATATGTACATGAGCTTTCTCCACTCTTCCAGTCATGGTACTCAGGAGTGATCTGTTCCAGTGTTCCTTACAAGTGTAACTTAAGTGTGGTTCCTCACACGGGATACCGGCTTGAATCTAACGACATCAAAGCCCATTACAGAAAAGAACAGACCACCATCTTCATGCTGAGCATCGGACTCTGTGGTCTATGGCCCACCTGCATAGAATTTGGATCAAAGTCTGCTACTTGGGTCTGCGGGGCTCATAGACAAATCACAGAACACATTATGCTGGACTGTCCAACCTACCTCAGATAGAGGTTGGAGATCTGACCAAGTGAAGGCCAGCTGAGCAACAAATTACGTGGAACCCGCAACAATCTCCTGCGCACCATCGCGAGCCAGTCTGGCCTGAGCCTTTCACTTGGTCAGATTTATCAAACTCCGAAGAAGAATGTAATTCCTCACTGAAAAACATTAACTTTTTTTTTGATAGTGTAGTTTGAGAAGTGAGTGATTACAGCAGTAATGTTATATTGTAATGTAATATTGTCCTATGGCCTAATAAAACCTTTGAACTTGAACTTTGATAAACCATATAAGCTTTTTTGTCATTATATTTATTTACTGTAGGAGTACTAGGAGCATCACTCTTTTGAAAATCCTAACAAGATAGGAAGAGAACACTATCTTTACCTGCCAGAGTCGCAAGGTAATCATTAGAAATATCAATGTCAGAAGAAGTTGCTCTGTAACCACCACTGTCACCACCACCAACCAAAGTAAAAGGCTAACATTAACGTATGGCTACTTAATCACTTCTCTGCTTTATGCCCGAGAAATTCTTGGGCCCATGATATCCGTGTGTTTAACAAGTTTACTGGGATAAGCCCAAAGCACGGATGGACAAAGATGCAGTATACGTCGGAACAGTACCTGAACATATAAAACATTATGACTACTAATTTCACACATATTATTCACGATCTTTGAGAAGATTGAATTTGCGCAGATTTAGTTCAAAACGAATGTAGTTGAGACTGAAAGGAAACTGTGGCCAAAATAAAAAGGCTTCAAAAATATCAACAAATTTCATGCCAGTAGAGAAATGAATAAAAGTGCCTAATACATTGAGGTGCATTTCTTTAAAACAAGGTACATATCACATTTCACTTCTTCTGGTATGAGGATTTCATTGCAGGTGAAGCCGAATATAAAAATATTTTGAGAATTAATGTTTAGATTCAGAATCATTGATTCACTCAATGTAATTATTCAAACATCATGTGACTGTGCTGTGGCTTAAGTGATCCTTAAATGTATGTGGCAGTTTGCATACTCCCCTCCATCCCTCCGTGTTGTAATCATCTCCATATGAAGCACACTGCATTCTGGAAGGTGGATGATGATAATGCCAGTGTGCCTGAGACACACTTCAAACATCCCATCCCATCCCATCCCATCCCATCCCATCCCATCCCATCTCGCCAAATGCAATGCCACAAAGAAAACTTGAAATGTGGTTTATATCATTGCTTAAGCAATTCATCATACTTACGTCAGGACTGTGACATGTCACATAATAGTCACTAGTGTTAGCTTGAGACTGTATGAGGGAGAGAAGACATTTCTCTCGTGTCATAAATTTGAAGGGGGGGGGGGGGGGNGGGGGGGGGGGGGGATTTGTGAATTTTTAGAGGGATTTGAGGTTTTTCTCATTTAAGCTAACGTTGGAGTGCAAGAAAGGAGGGGAGATTAACAAATGTTCAGTGTTTTTTAAGAGGATATTTTGAAATCTAAGGATGAATTGTATAATGCCGCTGTCTGGAGAAAACACTAAATCACATTTTTCATTAGTCTTTCAGCTCATTTTCATGATCTGGGCAAGACAGATGTAACACATATAAACATAAAAATATAGCACCTTTTTGCGTGGAAATTGTTGTAATTAAATAGAGTTGACTGTAGTCATAGTGATGTCAGTAGAAGATGAAGTGGTAGTAGTGATTGCTATTTATTTCCTTTCCAGTCCATAGGCAGTTAATTATGACAGTCCAATGTGCAGGCAAAAAAAGCATTTATGAAGTGCCTTGCATTTTCCATTGTTCTTCCCATGACCATTAATGTCTTCTGAACATCCATAGAAGACTGCTTTTTTTCCCATTCATATGTATCATCAATGTTGACATAGAGTATAATATACTACAAACGTAAGATCAGGAGATGAGCGAGCATACACATCCAAGTTCTGAAGGTGACCGGTCAAGTAATCACCTTGGTGACTACGAGCCGGTGGTTGGCCCAGGTAGGCATCCAGTGGCAGGTGAGCCTCACGTCCGAAGAGCAGCATGGATGGGGAGTGCCTCGTGGTCTTATGGGGCGTAGTGTTGTAGATAAAAACCAACTCCCTTATCCAGTATGGCCATCGTCGCTTCCTCTCCGGCTCCAATGTCCTTAGGAGTGTCTCAAGAGTGCGATTGAACCGCTCGCACTGCCCATTTCCTTGAGGGTGGTACGCTGTGGTCCTGGACTTGGTGATGCCATATGTCTCACATAAGAGCCTGATGACCTCCGACTCAAAGTTTCGGCCTTGATCTGAGTGGATGCGACGAGGTACCCCATAATGGGCTATCCATTCCTTGACCAGACAACGGGCAACCGTCTGAGGTGTTTGATCCTTAGTGGACACGGCTAATGACCATTTGGTGAAACAGTCAGTCATTACCAGCACGTTCTCTGTCCCATCGCTGGACATGTCTAGCTACACAAAGTCCAACACTACAATTTCCAGTGGAGCTGAGGTGAGGATATGGCCTCGGGGTCTACTCAGATGGATGGTGGAAGCTTTTGCTATCTGACATCGCCTGCAGGTTTTGCAGTGCCTCCGGGTGTCTTCGTCCATCCCTGGCCAGTAGCATCTCCTCCGTAAGACCTGCAAAGTCCGATTGGCACCCTGATGTCAATGCTGTTCATGGCTGAGGTCCAACGCTTGAGCACTGGCCTTCTCCTGGTTCCTGTACTCGTCGGACCAAGACGTTACCTTTAAGTTGAAGCCTGTCCCACTGGCGGAGGAGCATCTTGCTAGCCTTGGAGAAACGGATTCTCTGTGATCCAACTGGCTTCCGTCCGGTCTGGATCCTGGGTCCTCGAGCTGTCCTTGGCTTAGTTGTGCGGGGGAGAGGGCAAACTGACAGGTCATGGATTCAGCTTTCGCCAGTCCAGTAGTGGGTAGATCCGTGTCGGTCTCAGGTGGTAGTACCTCAGCTGAGTAGGTGGAAGGGCATTCAGGGCTACGACTCCATCTCCGGGGCCTTCTAGGGTCTCCACAACATTCCGGGAAAGGGAATCTGCATTGACGTTCTCTCGGCCTGCCTGGTACTTCATTGAGAGGTCGAACATTATCCCAGATCCGCAGTCCATCTCTGTTTCACAGCTGACTGTTTTGCAGCGGCATAATGGGCCAGGGCATTGTTGTCAGTGTACACCGTACACTTAGATCCAATGAGATAGCCTCGGAACTTTTCCGTGATCGCCCACTTTAACGCTAGTAATTCGAGTTTTATCAAACTGGTGCGATTCATTGACTTCTCATTGGGTCGTAGTGTGCAGCTGGCATGCAATTATTGTGGGTTGTTTGCCTCCTTGGTCTTGGCTCAGGACAGCTCCTAGGCCTTCTGGACAAGCATCAACTTCCAGAATTAATGGCTTGATAAAATCCGCATATCCAAGTACTGGGCTAGTTGTCAAAACATGTTTCAGCTCCTCAAATGCCTCTCCACATTCAAGAGGACCAGAAGTGTCTGATAGAGGGATTCTTGCACGAGGAATGGTTTGCTTTAGCCTCTTCATTCGCCAAGCTGACGATGCTGGTCAGGGGGCGGGCAATCTTGGTAAACTCTTTAATAGATCTCCGGTAATAGCTGCCAAAACCAAGAAACTGACGAAGTACTTAATCGAGGTTGCAGCGAAACGACACTTCTCCGGATTCAACTTAAGCCCTATCTGTTGAAGCCGAAGCAGCACCTTCTCCAGATTCTGCAGGTGTTCTTCAAATGTGCAAGCATGGACCAAGACATCATCCAAGTACATCAGCAGCAGTTCCACCAACATATCATTCAGTGCCAGGTTCATCAGCCGTTAAAACGTTGCTGAGGTTCCACTCAATCCGAACGGTAGTCGCTTCCATTCATACAACCCCCACGGAGTTGAGAAGGCTGTTTTGGGTTGGTCAGCCTCATCTACGGCCACTTGATGGTATCCGCTGGTCAGATCAAATTATGAAAAGAATTGGGCCCCGCCTAACGCATCCAGGGACTCCTCATTCCTGGGCAAGGGGAATGCATCCTTCCGGGTCGCAGCATTCAGCTTACGATAGTCGCAGCATAACCTCACATCGCCATTCTTCTTCCGCACTACTATAATGGGCGTGGAATAAGGGCTGCTGCTGGGTCTAATGAATCCCTGGTCGGACAACTTCTGTACCTGCTACAGTCACCTCCTTCATGAGGTGCGGTGGAATACGTCTGTAAGGCTGAGCATATAGGACCATCGTGTAGAAGCGATATTGTATGCTTGACCAGATCTGAGTAACCAACTTACTCATCCGTCCAGGCAAAACAACTGTGGTACAGTATTTGGTAAGCAGCTCCATTAATTGCTGTTGTTGGTTTGGGTCCAAGTTTCCATCGATAATAAAGTTTCCACCGATAATGGCTGCCATCTGAGCTTGGATGGGCTGGGGAATGGGGTTGGGTGTAGGGTTATTACTGAGGGGGAGGGTTGGAATTGATGGGAAAGGATGAAGGGAAGAATGGCGAGACTGATGGCTGGAGTGAGACTTTCACTTCACCGACTGTGGCCTGAAGTTTGACTTTAGGTCCTTCTGGTGTGCCCTCGTAGAGCTTGCCTAGGCATACCTTCCTGGGTACAATGACTGCTTCGTTTGTCAGTTTAGCAGAGGCACATGAAAACTTCCGTGTTCTGCCTTGAAAATTGGCAATACTAACAGGCGAGGGCGGGGTGGAGTTTAAAGTGGTTGAACCATAAATTCACCTTGGTAGGTCGGACAACAACCAGTGACTTGGATGGTGGCAATAGAATGTGGAGGGATTAGTGTCGCCGTTTTCCCACTCCTAGCATACTTTCCTTTCAGTACAGGTGGGGTGCGAGATGGAGGGAGATGGAATCTTTGTGGACAGGTGATCTAGCACATTCATTCCGAGCAGGCATTGTGGAGTCTTCCCATTACGTAGTGAGCCACAGGTCACAACATTGTCCTTCAACAAACTGGTCTCCGACACGAATGTCTGAGCTAAACCATCTCACTTAGGGATTTGCATCCCATCTGCTGCAGTCAGGGTTATCCAAGAACTGGTCTGCAGGCTCCCAATTGTGTGTCTGAGTTGCCAGTCAAAAGGGCCTTTTGACATCACCGTCACTTGAGATCCTGAGTCAATTGTCGCCTGTAACTCCACTCCTGCAATACCAGTCATGGTCACTGGACACTGCCCCACAGCAAAGTGAGCCGGTCTTCTGCCCCTCTGCAGTCTGACTCCGTACCGCAGAGGGCACTAATTTCCTGCTGGCTTTGTTTGTGGACAATTCCGCTGGACGTGGCCCCTCTCCTTGCACTTAAAACAAGTCCTCGTCTCTTTCTGGTCTCCTCGAGGCTTCGCTTTTGTTTTCTGGGGTGCATTCTGAGCAATCTTAGCCACCATAGTGGTCAGGGCTTTTACTTGCTCTCATAGCTGCTGCATTGTCTGTTCCAGCGCTGAAGAGGATTCCGTCTTCAGTCCCGCTCCTACTGCAGCAGACATAGGGGTCTTCGGCAAGTCTTCTCGCAGCAGCTTGATTGCCGCATCTCGGACCTGAATATATGTCATCTCTGGAGTCTGCCGGACCTCTTCCTTCAGCATTCCTTGAACTGTCCTGTTCTGGACAGCCTCCGCGAAATGATCCCGCAACTGCTGATCTGTGGTGAGAGGGATCCCTTGCTGTTGTTGCTTCTGCCTCAGGGCTTCCCCTGCAGCGTGTAATCGGTGGCTGAAGGGTCACACCTTCTCATACGTCCCTTGCTGGATGCCATAAAAGGCAGCGCTGAGCTGAGAGACAGATCTATGCTCCCCATAAATCTCCAGAAAACGGGTAAAACGGGTCAGAGCTTGATCTGGGTCTGCCCTGATAGCTGCCGGCTGGAGTTTCAGCTCTCGCCGAATGGGGGACGCGAGTCAGTCCCGCAGAAGTTGCAATTTTCCTTCTTTAGACAAGGAACGGTGGGCCTCCCATGCAGCCTTGATTTGCTCTTGGAACCTTTCGCACTCCGCTCGTGACTCTCCATAGAAGCGGTCGATCCTTGCTTCATGTGTGATAAAGTAGTGGGGGAGTTGGGGTTGAGGTTCTTCTGGTGCATTCGCCATCTTCTTAGTCTGGTTGGGTTATACTTATATGTTCTTTCCCCGGTCCTGCCGTGACAACGCCAAGTGTGGGCAGGAGGTAGGAGAGACACACACATTTAACCAGAGTGGAACCAGGACGCAGAACATTCGTTGACTGGGTGTGTGGTGCACACTTTTATTGACCAACCATATAAGAAATGCAAGAGGCAGAAGAACAAATAAAAAAACCCAACTAGCCTAAGGCCATAAGAGGTGACTTCCTCAGGCGCTCAAAACAGCTCTGCTCATCACTTTCGAATCAGCACAGCCACAACACAACTACATAGTCACTTAGTCAGCAGCTCGGCATATAGAAAACATGACTGTGATGACTAGGAGACAATCTCGCGCCAGATTTCAGACTCAATTTCTTATATTATAGGCCAGACTTGACACTCACTCCCTACTCCTCGACAACAAATAATGCCGTAAGTAAACTTTACCGAAACAGCTTAGAACTCAAGTGAAACAAGACAAGATGTCTTAATCTTACAAAATAATAAAAAAGGTTACTTAAATATATGATTTCAATAACTTAAATTACAAGCAAGAGTAGTGGCAAACTGACAACAATAGTGGGAGGAGTCAAGTTATGACGGGTTCTGGAATCGGCGTCTGATCATCCACTTTCACACTTTCTCATGCACTCGGCCAGGGGTCAGCACCGCATATGGCCTTGACGTAATAATTAGGGGAAAGGGAAAGAGGAGTGGACCAAACATAACAGCCTGTGTCAGGAGTTACTGTATTTGAGATATAAAGACCAAGAGCAGAGACAGACTCAAGGGCCATAGCAGAGACCACAGGACTATAGAAGGAAGAAAAAGGGATTTTNGGGGGGGGGGGGGTCCAAAGAAACATCAAATATTCTAATACCGTAATCATTACTTCAATCAAACCGTAAGGTACACATCATTCTGCAGTACAATCAATTACCAGAGACAGACATTCAACTGTAAATAACCTAGTATCAATTCCACCCCACCTGCCTACATAATTATGAATGAAAATTAATGTCACTTTGCACAGGCTCAGGTTTTGGTAAAGCACTAGTATCACAGAGGGGCAAATCACTCATTTTGTACAACCCAATTAATCCGCTAATATATAAATGCCCCCTTTTTGGGGGCCCTGCCAGCCAGAGTCGGGTTGTAGAAATATGTAAAATGACCTCGGATCTAAAAAAAAGCATTCAGTTTTAAAGTTTCAGGTACAATTTGAGCCTTCCAGATAAAATAATAAAGTGTGTAGGCCTATGTATTAGCACATGGTCAAAACCAGCCTGATGAAAAATTGGGGATCAAATCAGAATTCGAGGTGACCTTTTCGAAAGAGATCTGTGAACATTTTTGGGCATTGATCCCCATTTTTCTTCCCATTAAAAGATCGGGCAAAAGGAGTACTTTAACCTCCATGGAAGAAATTTCTGGAAATCACAGTGGTGTTTGTAGAATAACACAAAATGTTAATTAAATAGGGCCAAAAAAAGAAACAACAATAGGTTCCAAAGACCTTAATTATAATTTATCTCTAGCACACTTCACAAAGTACATTAGTGGCATTATGTTACTGTCTTGCTATGTTATGCTAGCTATAATGAGATGCCAGTATGTGAACTGTTGATAACAAATCTGCTTTTGAGAATAATTGTTAGAGCTAAATGTAATTTTTAAGCACAGTTTACAAAATTTACCAACAGCATTATGTTATGTTCTTGTTGTGTGATACTAGCTGAAATGAAATGCTGATAAAAGAACTGTCGATAAATTTGCTCATGAGATTAATTGCCTAAATCATTTGTAGTAATGTATTTATGATGCCATTTGTTGCAAGGGTGGTTGAAATAAATTATAATTTATTGTAATTCTGGAGTTTATTTATTATGTCTTTTATGTGTGTTTGACTGTATGCGTTGCCTTTTCCTGGGTGAGACCTTTGATATGTGAAGTTTATTTGGTGGTCTTAATAGCGTGGAGCTGCGTGGGATAATGGTTGTGGCGTTGGACTCATGATCTAAAGATCCTAGGTCTGATTTCCAACCACGGCCATGTTGCAAGTGCTTTGGGAAAGCATTTCATTCACGGTTTCCTCAGTCCACCCATCTGTAAAATGGGTACCTGGCTGTAGGCAGTGGAAGATATTGTCGGAATGCAAGTGATCAGTGCCCGTAAATGGCAGCAGCTCTGTATGTTTCCCAGGGAGTTGAGAAAGTCTCAGATTGATCAGGCGTGCTGGGGTAATAATAGCGTAAAGTTATGTGAGTGGGCATTAGCCTGGAGACGAGACTTATAAATCGCATTATTATTAATAGGGAGATTGAATGAGATAAACATGATACAAACAAGCTGAACAGACAAGTGAAACATGGGATTCTGTGAAGGTGGCATCTCACAGGATTGGCTGGAGAAATATAATGACTTTCTAAGAGGACAAGTAGAGACTTGTCCAATGTCAGTAGAGCCCAACAGAAACGTACAGAGATTTTCTTGCCCCAAACTGTATAAAATATCAAGAATAAAATCTGTAAAGGATGACCGTCAATTAGGTGATCTGAAACCTTATAAGGGCTCTTCAGTGATTCAACTGCTGATCATGGTCTTCTTTCTGGTTTGGAGATAGTTTTGTCTTCTTGGGGTGTCAAGGGGTAAAGTTTCAGCGGGCAGCCTCAAGCCTGTCTACTTGAAAACCAGAGAAAGAATGTCTTCTTTACATCCTGGCCCAAAACTATCAACCAGCGAAAGGAGATCACTTGTCAAAAATGACTATTGTCTTTAAAAATATATATACAGTATATTATATATATATTTGCAAAAATTACTTTGATATAGATATATATTCTCCTGCCTTAGGTCCATTACCCAGTTTTACTACATAAATGAAATAACTATAAACTTGGCAACGAGAAGCCAACAGTAATGCCTTCAATTCTTTTGTGAATAATGAAATCAGGAGCCCAGTAAATGCATAATTTTATCAGTTTCGTGCCACTGCCAAGAAGTAAAATACAACGTAATAAGTTTCAAACATGTAGCCTACTTTTGCGGTGGAAGTATCTCTGCAACAAATGAGCCCGTCTTTTTCTTTTCTTATTGTTTGTATTATTTCATTTTGTGTGTTCATATATTCATATAATTATCTTCTGCATTGAAATAGCACCACTTTTGGAAGGTTTATACTCAAAGTATACATTATAGTGCTTAGTGAGATTGTGGTCTTAAATCTTGTGGTATAGCAAATATCGAAGTGGCAAACGTTGATCAGATAGAGAAAATCGTGGATTTGTCATTTTGTCAGCTCATGACAATGAGATGAGTTGAATAACCTAACCTAGGCCAACTCACTTTACTCAGTTTGGGTATTCGTAGTCGTATCGGAATGCTGTCATCACTCATGGACGGCATGTGTCTCCCCCGATTGCACAATGGAATAATACAGAAGAACATCGATATTAAGTATTCATTTAATAAGTACAGTATATCTTAATTGTTGTACATAATGCATTTTACATTCACGGATTCATTTTTATTCTCTCATTTCTTTATTCAGTGCAGGGGCGAAGGCTGGCTTTCTCAACAGGGTAATCATAGTTGAACATGATTGTCGCTTATAGTCACGTATGCGGTATTAGTCGAAAGTGCTACAATATCCGTTCGTAGAGTCACATTTGATGTTCACAGTATGATACTGTAACACAGAGTATGGACTTAAAAAATCCGTAGGCATCATCACAATTCCTGAAAAGCTACAACAAAAGTTTGAGTAGTTAGAAACAGGTTGGCTGAAAAGGCACCAAAAAGTACAGATCAGTTACAGGGCCAGGATCGCACAAAACTACATGTATATTATCATTCACCAAGGTGTATTGGCTCCAAAATTGTAGAATTTAGGCCCAATTAGGCTAGACCTAGCAGGCCTAGGCTAATAAACAAAACATTGGGAACACGGCCTTGCAAGAAAAACCCATCCAGACCATAGGGGAGTGACAATCTGTCAAGCTTTAAAAAGAATGACCTTTGGTTGCTTGGGTAGCAGACTGACTAACATCTTTGGACAAACCGCTCTATGTTCAGCGACTCCCTCCCCCTCCCCCGTTTCCACCTCTAGCCAAATATCCAGACCTAAAACAAGAAGATACTAATTTTATTGAAAACGTAATTTTCGGCCCAGTCTACACCATGAAGCCGAGCCCACCTTTTTGCAAATGGGTAGGCCTATGTGAGTATTGCCACCGTTAAACCTTGCCGATTTTGAGAACAGGGGGGCCAACTGAATTACTTTTCCAAGACGTTTTGTCATTCATGTTATTTCCCAAGAAGAATTTATGTTTATTTAATAAGTTTGTTTGTATGTTTCATAAAGTCAGAAACCTCCTTCATAAAAAAAGTAAATGTACCCCAAGGTGCTTTCCCCAACCAAAGATTTTGGGATTCAGCTACATTGCACTATAAAATAGGCAACGTGGCAACACCAGCACTGGGCTTGTGAATGGAGATATGTGTGGTGAGACTGTTCATGTGGCTTTCTGCAAGTGTGGATTCATTTCTAAACTGAGCGAAAAATAAAAGTGGTCGTAAACTTGTGACTGAAGGCATGTCACTTGTCAGCAACAGTGTTAATTATTGTCGAATAAAGAGGCCCTTGATAATAATGAATTTCACTAAATGCTATAGAATAGTGTCTCGTTTTACCAATATGTTATTTTTGTTCCGCATCACATTAAACCGCAATAGGTGAAAGCTGTACCACAAATCAAGCGGAGACCTTGATTAGCAGCTCTTCTTTACTAGCCGCTGAAATTTCCTTGCTTTCAGTGAGTTTTTTTGTGAGGCCACTCCACATTTGGCTATAGGGGTGTCCAGGTTCTTCTTTATCCCTATTAATCAGTGAATAGAGCAGAGAAAATTGGAGGGGTATCAGGTTCTGAACGTAGGTCAAAGTAAGAAAGGCCTGACAAAGAGCAAATAAATAGGATTATATCGGCGGTGTTCTTGTTTAACTTTCCACGAAGGCCAAGGTCGACCAAACGGCATTTTCGGCTGGTAATCAGTGATTATTTGATTATATGGACCCTTCGCCCCTGATTCAGTGGGCCTGGTTATCACACTGATCTCAATAATAAGTAGGCCTTTACTTTTTCCATGCACTTGGAGCGTACTTCATATATCGAGGTTCTTATCATTCTACTGTATAACCTTGCCTTGCTTTGTTCCCCCGTGTTCCTCCAGACATATGTGGCCTGTGGTCTTTCGTCTACTCCAAACCTAGCTATTTCCAGTGAAACCTTGCTCTTCTCACTCGATTACGTTTAACGGCGTCGATTCCTTAAAACTAGTCGCCCACCACCAGCTCGTCCCCGTGAGTGAATACCGCTCACTGTTAATAAAAGCCGCACCCAACCTTTTCCCCGCCTTTCGACCCACGGTAAACGACAGGTTTCACGCAGTACCCATGCACATCCTCCACTAGATACAGATATTGTCTCCGCAAGAGTTTGTTCATCAGACTTCATTAGACTTTCAAGGCGCTGGAAACCTCAGGTAGGCCGATACAGGTCGTGATTTAAGTATGAAGATGCCAATGCTATGTTTTTCGCTATTAGTAATAGATAGTTAAGTAGGGTCTTATAGTCTACCTCTCATTAACTTATCCAGGGACATCATGCCAAAATACTTTCCACACATGTTGTTTAGACAAGCTCATCCTCCAAAGTCTGACTCAAAGAGAGATGGCCTTAAACAAATCAGATTTTGAGAACCAGTGAAGCAAGCTATAGGCCTATAGTCTAGTCTTAATATTTCAGGCCTTTTCATTCAGTAAACCGGGTAAAATTACTCACCTAGCAACGACAAGAAAGTTTATATTTGAGCAATTAGTTGGAAGGAATACCATATGTGGACCATGTTACATGTTCCTAACTCTTATTAATAACACACGAAAGACATATTATTTTGATGGGGCTGATATATGAAAAGGAAGGGCTTGATTTCATGTGGGAATACATGAGGAAAAGTGCTTGTTTTCAGATCTTGAAATCTGTTTTTCTCTACATTTTGTAGGATTGCCGCATATTGAAATCCTACCCTTGAGCAGTTGAAAGGCTGAACCTCTCCTATTCTGAGTTTAAAAATGTATTTGCACCTCTCTAAGCCTTAGAAATTCAAATCCAACCCTTTTCCCCCTCCCCATGGCCAGTTTTCTGATTTGCATACTTTTATGCCAGGTGCTCTAATATAGTCTAGATTTTGAAGTTAAAATGGTATACCTTTTATTGTGTGCTTGCGGAGCTCAAAGTTGACCATTCACCATTTTAGATAGATGTAGTGAACACATGCTGCGTAAATAATCCCGTCTTCCTCTTCATACATATTATATATACTAGCAGTGGAAGAATTTCCAAATGCGCCTCACAGCCAATGGTGACTGGGTGGATATCAAACCTGGAAAAGGAATTCTACAGGAGACTCACACCCCTAACCAGAGCTTATGCTTAAAATTACTATCCAAAACCTACCCCTAACCTTAACCTTAATGTCTGTCGAGACAGAAGCAAAAGTTGTGAGTCTCATTTGGAAGTCCTCCCCTAGCAGCTTATTTTTTTGTGTCCCAGGCACATGAGGTTTAAATGTGAGCAGTCGGTAAGTGTGTTAGGGTCACAGGTGAACACTAGGTTCACACGTGGAAGTTAGGGACCGATTCAGGCAGTAGGTGTTTAAGAATTAAATTGCTGTGAAGTTAACGTACCTGTAGTGTAGTGGTGTCACATTCAGACTTGCAAGCTGAGAGACCCTGGTTCGATCCCCGGCATCGACAGAAATTTTCTGGTGTAGGTTTTTTCGGCTCTTCTTCTCAAAACTGATCATTCACAGTAAATTCCCTGGTGACACTTCCTTAAAATGATTTGTAACATCTGAAATATTACCAGACTGAGCTCACACATTCCTCCCCCTTATTGAGAGACAACAAATACTATGCTATGTGCTGCCTTTCCACTGGGTTACACTTGGCGACGTCAGCAGGATGTCTCATTAGGACCTTGGGGATGCAGTAACAAAAGTAGAGGGTTCTGTAACCCATAGGCAAAGACATAAGACAAAGTGGGAGACAGTATTCTAAGAACTGAGATAACCATATAAGAATGGCCTCAGGTTCATTGTGGACAGTATGCTGATGGAGTAGAGATATCATATAAGAATGACCTCATATTCATCGAGAGCTGTAAGTTGTCATGAGGACATGACATGGATAAGCAGGGGGGAGTGTGAGCAGTCACGGGTAAACACTAGGTTCGCATGTGGAAGTTAGGCTCCGATTCAGGCAGTAGGTATTTAAGAATTAAATTGCTGTGAAGTTAATGTTCCTGTAGTGTGGTGGTAACACGTTCAGACTTGCAAGCTGAGAGACCCTGGTTCGATCCCCGGCAGCGACAAATTTTCTAGTGTAGGTTTTTTTGGCTCTTCTTCTCAAAATTGATAATTCACAGTAATTTGGTAAAATCCCTGGTGACACACTTCCTTAAAAAATATGTAACATCTGAAAAATTATCAGACTGAGCTCACATATTCCTCCCCCTTACTGAGAGAGAACAAATACTACTACATGCCTTTCCACCAGGTTACATAAAAATGAGTTATTGTTATAATATCTTTCCCCAACTCAGTTAATGTACATGTGAAAAGCTAAAAGTGATTGTAAGGAAAATAAAAAATGAGAACTTGAGATCTTTGGCCCAGACAACAGGTGACTTACAATTAGAGTAAATGTACCTTAGAACAAACACCCCAAACTTAGCAGACACCTATCTATTTATATTATTATGACTGATTATGCTCATGCCAAATGCATTATTTGCCATTCTATTTGCACAGTCACGTCCTCAGCTTTTTATGATGGGAAATCGATATTTGGCATGAATTTTAACAGTCAGGACGAAAAAAATAGATGGTGTTTGCGAATCTTGGAGGTACCCAATCTTTTAGCACTTTTGTCCACATCTGTATTATCATCATATAGATAAGTACCACAAAATCATCACTGTTATATTTGTTCACAGCTGTATAATCATGATATTGACCAGACCCCACAACATCATCACTATCACATTTGTCCACAGACCTGTGCCTTCACCACAGTCAGCAAAGATACATTACGTCTGTGCCACTGACAACCTCATCAAGGACGTCTCGTCTGTCCACATCGTATGTTGTCATCCTTACTGACAGTATCTGTGATGTCATGTGCCTCTCAAACTTGGTGTCATCTTAATCAACAGAATCGGTGACCTCGTTTGCTACTCACACTTGGTACTATCCTCCTCAACATCATCTGTGACCTCGTTTGCTGTTCACACTTGGTGCCATCCTCATTGACAACATCTGTGACTTTATTTGCCGCTCCCACTTTGTACCATACTCATCAACAGCATCTGTGACCTCACTTGCTGCTCACACTCAGTGCCATCCACATCACCTGTATTTGCCACTTATACTTGATCAGTTGATACCATACTCAATGATAGCGTCTGTGACCTCATTTGCTGCCCACACTGCCATCCTCAAAANGCCTTCACCACAGTCAGCAAAGATACATTACGTCTGTGCCACTGACAACCTCATCAAGGACATCTCTTCTGTCCACATCGTATGTTGTCATCCTTACTGACAGTATCTGTGATGTCATGTGCCTCTCAAACTTGGTGTCATCTTAATCAACAGAATCGGTGACCTCATTTGCTACTCACACTTGGTACTATGCTCCTCAACATCATCTGTGACCTCGTTTGCTGTTCACACTTGGTGCCATCCTCATCACCTGTATTTGCCACTTATACTTGATCAGTTGATACCATACTCATTGATAGCGTCTGTGACCTCATTTGCTGCCCACACTGCCATCCTCAAAAGCATTGGTGACCTCATTGGCTGCTCACTTAAGTGACATCCTTAGCAGCATCTGTCACCTCACTTGCTGCTCACGTTCTTTGCTATCCTTTACAGCATTGCTCACATCTAGTGCCTTCCTCATCGACAGCACCAGTGACCTCACTTGCTGCTCATATTGATTTCATTCTCAAGCATCTGTGACCTCACTTGCCGCTGACACAAGGTGCCATCCTCATCAACAGCATCTATGATCTCATTTGCCACTCATACTTGGTGCCATCGGCATTGACAGCATCTGAGACATTGGTTGGTGCTCATTCTTCATGCAGTAATCACTGACTGCATCTGTGACCTCACTTGCTGCTCACATTAGTGCCATTTTCACTGACAGCATAAGATCATACAAGTCTCCACACATTACTGTGGGTAGTGCAATTTATTGTCAGAAGTATTCACAATCACATTTGAGAACTGTAAAACCTGAGATGAGCGCTCTGATAAAATTAACCCTTCAAGAATGAGTCAACTGACATAGAGGCTTGATGTAAATTGGCAGTTCAAGAGTAATTGTAAAACTGGGCACAAGAAGCAGAAATAAACAAATAGGAATATGAAAGTAGCAGTACTGAAGAGGCCTGTAATTGATGACATAATTATGCCAAGCGCCCCACTAAGCAAGGATGAACAAGAGGCAGTATTAGCCAGATATGAAAAAGGTTACAGGAGCACAACTACGAGGATTTTTTCGGAAATTCAACAGATATTTTGTACACTTCAAACAGTTTGCAGGTAAGATGGATATCTTATGCCTTGCCTGATTTATTTTGTCACTGTTTTCTCTTTTTATATCCTTTTCTTTTCATCATTTAATTCCTTTGCCTTCAAAAGGGAGAGAAAAGGCTTGGTACTTTTGCAGAGTCCTTTATTTTGAATTTTGATTGAGTACTCTGTTAGCTTTTATGCAAAACTATGGTGCTGGAAGGAGTTTGATCTGTAAGCAGGATGATTAACACAAGCGCACTTTCTGTACTTGTATTTGGCATATCAAACTTAAATTTCCTTAAAAGAGGCAACATGCCCATTGTATTTAATGTGAAGGTTGCATGTTACTGTGCCATCATATCATGTGACCAAAATCTCCTTGATGGGCACATCGGCTGCCAAATGGTTGATGTGCAGTCAGTGTGTGTTGGGGGACAAGAGTTTAGTGGAGAAGGACTGACACAGGAATGTGCAGTCTCTCCTTCTTTCACATCTTGAAAATTTAGAACAGTCATAATATGGTGTCCAGTATGAGGTAAATTGCATTTCCAGTGTTACAGGAGGGACAATTAGATTTTGTTCTTTTGTTGCCATGGGAAAGATAAGTTTCTGTTATGCATCTAGAAAACTTGGGAGTGGGGTGATAGTGGTTTAAATCAGTGTTCTGTCTGTGTCATATGAGATGGGGGTGATATTTCCTCTTGTCATAAATTTAGGGNTATGGGAGGGGGGGGAGTGATGTGTTAAATTTGAGAAAGATTTTAAGAATTTCCTCAAATTCTCTTAGTGCAGAAAATAAGGATTGGCACATATTCAATGAATGTTTGAGGATTTTAAATTTTAGAGGTGAATTGCATGATCATACAGTCTGGAGGAAACACTGGTATAAATGTTTCCGCTGTTGTGATGTCACTCTCTCAAACCTGTTATGTTTCCACTTTTGTTTTGCCTTCAAAACATGGAGAGAATGTACTCAGTGCATTGGCTGAGAGAGCTAATGCTCATTTAATATGTTTACAGGTATATCACTCAAAGAAAGGCCAAAAGTGAGATGCCCAATGGGAAAGAAAAAGGCACTTCAGATGAATCTTGCAGAGCATCAAGTTTTGCAGATGCAGAATATCAATTTCGCCTCCAAGGATACAACTGTGGGAAATGTCAGTAGAAGGTCAAGGTAAGGGAATACTTTTTGGGAATGCTTTTTGGGGGAGACATTCTTTTGCTCCTCACATACTGAACACATGTGTAAGCGCAAAGGATTTCCATATGTGGTAACTCCTATAACAAACTCCTGACCCGTACCAATGAACACACAAAAGAGGGATTATTTTGATGAGGCTAATATAAAAATGAGGGGCTTCGATTTTTGTGGGGGATAAACAAAAAAAGAGAAATGGTACTGTTTTTGGATTTCCCAAGTTGACCCGAGTATCAAAATGTCTGCCAAGCTTTAAGCTAACTCCCTGTGCATAAGTTCATTAATTCCGTTACAGACGCAAAAATGTTTTATTCCTTGAGAAATAACATTTTCAAATGGTTTGGGAACCTCTTTGTAATTATTTGATCGATTGATAAGATATCTTCCAATATATCGCCAGTTACCACATATGGAAATCCTTCCGCAGAAACTGTTCAGTTTAAAACCATTGCCTAGGAATTCCTGGAGTGGTGTCCCTTGCTGTATTGGAACAAGATTAAGGAACGAGTTGTAAGCATATAAACATCAAAACTGATAGCCCTAGCTATCCTTTTATTTTGTGAATATCATTTGAAGGATAAGCAGACTGTCAGGTTAAGAGTATTAGCTTCTTTTTTGCCTCATCAAGAACTGTACATGTTCATCCAGCATGGAATCACCTACTGAAGTTCTCAAGCAGGTGAAGGGTTCACTCCGCCTCATCTCTGTCCCCTCTACCTTTCCACCAGTCCACACATATTTGAGAAAAAGACCCCTTCAGGCACTTAGACAAAGATTTGGAAACATCTGTGCAAAAATTGTCACATTTTGGTCAGAGATATTGTCCATGTTGAAATATAGTACAAGTTCCTTAAAATAGAGGCTTACAGAAATAACAGTGTGGGCAGCCTGACTCAGTGAACCTTTGCCTGGGAATTTTTGGAGTTATGTCAATTGCGTTGCTGAACAAGACAGGAAAGAGGGAGCCAGTAAGCTACATGTTACACAAACAAACCTCTACAGGGACAACATGCTTTTTTGTGATATCAGTTGAAGTATTAGCAAAATGAAGAGAGCCAGCTCAACTTTTTTTTTTTGTTTTGGCCTTGCTAAGAACCGCACCTTGTTCAAGCTGGATGGAAATGCTGATCAATCATCTAATAATGTGACTGGACTGCTTTCACATACTTTTACCTCCAGAGAGATATCAAATTCTTCGTATGTAAATTTTTGGGGCCTCAGCCTCTTTGTGTGTACACGACACAAGGTTGGAGTTAATCTAAAGGTATGAAGACACCAATGTTTTTTTCACTGTTGGCTATATTAGGTTTTACACCTCTCATTAACCTATCCAGGGATCCCATGCCAAAATACTTTCCAAACATGTTGTTTAGCTCTTCCTCCAGATTTTGACACAAAGAAAAATGCCCCTCAACCAGTTGGCTTTTGAGAACAGTGAAGCAGATCACCTAATATTTTAGACCTATTCACTCAGTACACATGGTAACCTTAACCACCTAGCAACAACCACAACTTTTATACTTGAGTGGCTAAACCTCACCTATTCTGAGTCTACACATGTATTTGCACCTATCTAGCCTTTGAAATTAAAATTCAGTCTGCAGTGCTCGATCCCACAGAATTGTGGTGTGACTTAAATACAACTGGTAACCATCTTCTGCATAAGCTGCCACCTATCTGATCATTCAGCAGGCCTTTAGCAGTTAGGTACAAACTGGTATGGACTGTGCATTAGGCTCAGTTGCTGTTTAGTGCACACAGACCCTCCAATGCATTATCTGGTTAAAATTCACTTCACAAACTGGGGAAAGATTTTACATTGATGGGTTGTCAGGTTCACCACACGAGGACACATCCAGCATAATTCATGCATAGAAATGAGATCTTTAATGTACTACTGACTCTGGTAATGACATGCTGTGTCTGGTAGTAACAATAACATTGCTAGCTTGCAGCCAGAAAAATCCAAAATGGCCTCGAGATTCTACCTCTTTAGCTAATTACCTTTTCTGGAAATGAAACAATAGCAACAATATTATAGTCTTATTAATGAATGTGGCTGTGTAGGCCTAACACATGATTAGTTTATGTGAAAGATCAAATTTCCCCCAGAGTAAACACAGATCTTTCCCTTTGATTCAACTAAGTATGTTAGGGCTGCCCACATGTTTGGCTACATGGCATGTCAGTCCATTTCTTGTTCATTTTGAACGTCTTTGTTAATGCACAGATATATCCAAGTTTGCAGCTAATGTCAAATTGCCATAAATGCACAGGATAATGTCATTCAGTTTCAGTGGGAGTCAGACCCACCATATTGTACTGTGTTTTCGCCAACTTGTTTCACAGTAATTTCCTAGCTCTCAGAAGAAACATAATAAATTTGATTTTTTCCTCAGAGAGTCTTGTCAGCCAGCATCACAGAAATTAATCCAGTGTTGTTCAGCCAGGGACTACAGAGACAAGCGGACTGCAAGGATAATCACACTAACACTGAACACTTCAAATGATCTCTGACCATGAATTTATCACAGCCATGTGCTTCGCATGAGGTAAGCTTTTGACAAGTACTCACCTGTTGTTGAAATCCAGCCTGTTGCACATTTGACAGCATTGGACAGGATGATGTGCATTGTCAATTTCTACCAAATCTGGTGAAGATATTTTTTTTCCCCCCTGTTAAGCTGACAGTTTTGCTGTTACGCTGAGTCTTAGGACAGTCCACACAGAAAATGGTTAGCCCCATGATACATCAGCTCAATCTTGCTCATTTTCAGTTTCTGTGTAAATACAAATGTGTTCAAGTTTGCAAAATCAAGTAGCCATAAATGTATGGAATGATTATGTCTAGTGCTTTCAATTCCTACGGAAAATAGACCCACCATGTTTTCCCTGAATTCAAAATGAGATGTGCTGCAGCTGATAACTTGTTCCCAGCTAATTTCCCATATCACAGCATGACCTTTCTGCATGATTGCTTTCTTCTCAGAGAGACTTGTCATCCAGCATCACGGAGATCAGTTCAGTGTTATCCAGCCAGGGACCCCAGAGACTAGCACATTGATGGGACATTTCAAATGATTACCAATTATGAATCTATCATGCTTACAAGTTATACGTGAGGTAAGCTTCCAACAAGTCATCCACCTGTTCAGAGTACAGCCTTGACAGCACTGAACCAAACGAGGCGAAGATGGCATCAGGCAGCCAGCATTTAGTGCTGCACATTTTGACAATTTCTCAACAAACTTTTGCAATTTTATTCAGCTGTGGAGCATCATTGAGACGACATGATTGGCTTGAGGTTAGACAGCATTATACAGCCAGTCAGGAGTGCATATTGTACAAGTCATGAAGTGCAAAGACAGTGCATATTGTACAAGTCATGCAGTGCAAAGACAAATTTTATCTGATATGGAGCAACACACATGGACATGAAAAGTTGTCTTCGATTGTGGTCAAGATAATTAGTTTTGGAAAGAATTGATTTGTATTTTTTGCACACATTGTCTGCGTTGAGATAAAACATTGTACTGTATTGCAGAGTTTCGAGACAGCATGGAGAACATATGCAGCCTTTCATTATTGCTATAAAGAGTCTTGATTTTCAGAAAGTTTTGCATTTAAATTTTTCAGTTCACTTATAAAATAGGACATTATCATCAGAAGCAGCCAATATTCTTCTCATTGACACTAAAATTTGCATTTAAAGAAATCTGTGAAAATAGACAATGTAAGTCAACTCAGACAATATGTGTTTAGGAAAAAGAATGTGGTTTGTGTGCGTCTTGTTTGTTATTGTCTGATGAGCACGTGGGAGGTTGGCGGGTGCCATGGTGTGGTCTCTCCCTATAAACAGCCATATGGTTTTCACACAGCCTACCATCATCTGGGCAGCATTGTTCTTACTAAGCAGCCAGAATGGAGCATCTTGGTAATTTAGTTCCTTTGACTATGCCTCCACCAGGAAAAGGGCACCTGGCTGAATCACTTATTTACACCATAATTATTTTTGCCTTGCCGTGTAAGATACCAACCGATTGCACTGAAACCAGCCAGACAAGTCCATCCTGCACTTCTCTGGGTTGAGCAGGGCATGATGAGTTAAAGCAACACTTGTGTTAGCATAGACTGGTAAAAGTGACCAGATCCAGATTTCCTGCCCCAAGCATTTAGCTGAAAGCTTAGGCTGTCCAGATTGAATTGGTATGGGGCCTAGTGTCTGTTTATAGGGAGCTGTCTTGTCTTGTTCTCCAGTCTTTGTTTGTCCGTCTTTCCAATTCTTATTATTGTATCACATCTTATTTTTCCTTTCTTCTGTTTGTTGCCTGCCATCTCTCGCCTATCTTTTTCTCTGATGTCTTTTTTTTTTTAATCTTGAAATAAATTAGTAGGATCTGCAGGCCTGTAGTTATAATCTACTTACTATAGTGCTTTGGTCACAAGTCATTTATTTTGTTCATCAGATTTTAGTCATAAGCTTGAATTTCTCATAAATTCAAAATTACAAACCATTCCCTTCAGAATTCAAGCTCATGAAATCCTGCTTCTTTTATGTTAGTGCAGTACATCTTGGAAGATTCATTTATGCTTTCAGAATAATTACTTTATGTTGTGACCATCTTTGCTTCATTTGTGATGAACACAGGGGCAGAACCATGAAATCTCTCGATGCAGCATTGTAAGCTTCTTTATTATCATAACTCATGAACCTGATGAAAAGTTGGTTTGTTGAGAGTTGCATATACATTGGTTGTTGGCTCTTTGTTGGCCAGTGATCCAAGATGGTTGAAGACAGAGCTTAGTGAACAACCCCTTCTGCATTTGTGGTGGTCACTTAAGATGTAAGTTAAGGAGCTAGACAAGTAGAGATGTGTGATTTCATAACTTCAGAGTATCTTTAAAGGAAAACCACCTGTGAAATTTTCAGGGTTTTTAAAGTTGTTTAAATAGAGATGGAGTAATAAAAAGACTGAGCCAGACAGCTCAGTGAAACATGGCCTGTGGCCAGTGTGGCTTGGGTGTTAATGAGGGCATCTGAATAGATGTATTGATTGGCCAAGTGATCAAGTTGGATTGAGGTTCTTTTCCAGCAGAGATAAGCACTGCATGTAAATGCCCATCATGCCCAGGTCAGTGCTCACTCACACAGCTTTATAATATTATTACTTGGCAGGCCAGATTATTTGAGTACATTCTCAGCTTCTTAAGAGCGTAATGTACTGTTGGTATTTACAACAGGCATTTTGTTTACTTATGTGGTTTTGCCATATCTCTCTACAGTGACCATTATCAAGATGTTCACTCTTATAACTGAACACATTGTTAATCGTGTTGTTCAGATGTCATGCAATGTACAGTGGAACCCATAGGTCAGCACTCACAGGGATGGCAGGCCATATATGCAGTTAAGATGGTTTCTGAGAAGTGGAGCATTGCTAATGAAATTGCGACAACACTTTGCCCAGTAGAGATGATTTGTAGAGAAATTTTAATTTTTGAAGCATCTGAAGGTGGTTGGCATTTGCATTGTTAGCCATGTGAACCCACTCATATGTCTCTTTTATTGTTTTTTCGATTGGCCCTGAATCTAATTCTTCATGAAAAAAAATTTAACACCATTTTGATCAAATCGTTATTGGTGGCAGCTTTTTTCTGGTTCATCTTAGTGATAGTGTAATGGTTTTTACACTCTACTTGAGTTGGGGATAACGACTCTTTAAGAAATTGCTACACAAACAGGCTATGTCTATAAGATCACGGTGCTTGCATAATAAGGATGATTTTTCAGAAGCGGATCTGTCCCAGATAAATGGGTTCTTCAGTGCTCGCAGAGCTTCAGTTGCTGCATTCTAAATGATTCTATGTGGATTTGATTGTTTAGAATGGAAGTTTCACTGTATAAACTGTAGGTGCAGCTTCCCACCATTTAGTATGATCTGGCTGTCTTTTCTGCCCATTTAACATTCCACTGTTTTACCTTCTTCCCATGATTACTTTGACAGCCCCTTGGTTTGTTTTGACATGTCAAATATGCAACTGTTTTTCCTTACAAAACATGTATAAACGTATGGTAAATGTTCTCTTTAGATTTGTGAGTACCTTGCAAAACATGCAAAGATGTTATAAAGAGTCTCTTTGTTTTCAGACTTCATCAGTTTCATTGATTGGCTCATGTCAAATATTAATCTTTGCTTGAATCATGATTTTCATGGTGGAGACACAGCTACACAAATTGCTTTACTATGTGTCTTCTTGTGAATTAGGATTAATGAACTAAGAATGTTACTTTGCAACTGCATAAGCACAAAGCTCACAAGCTAGCAGGTACCAGATTTTACAATAAGGCACAGACAGGTTTGAATAGCTTGGATTAAAAAATATTATTGTAGCTCACCTGGCTCCCAACTTTACTTCACTTTATTTTCCTGATCCAGCGGCAACTTGAGCATGAGCCCTTTGGGAACAGAATGGTTAATTTCATTTCAAGGGTGCATTTACTGTGCACTGCTTTTGTGATCTTGTACAGATGTAACTACTGTAGGGCTCATGTTTCCTAGTGTTGTGATTCATTAAAAAGATAACACTGCAGATGGCTCATGGAAAATTTTTCACAGCCACATTTTTCTGAGTCAGCTGAAATTTTTCATAGCCACATTTTTCTGAGTCAGCTGAAATTTTTCAGAGCCACATTTTCTGAGTCAACTGAAATTTTTCATAGGCACATTTTTCTGAATTACTGATAACCTTTATAACATTACTGTGTGCCTTGCTCCGATCTACCGTTGATACGTAATGGATAATCATCAGGTTTTTTACAGTTCTAACAGAGTAGTTTTCAAATTTGTTTTTCTAGAGACCATGGCCAGTCACTGCGAAAAAATAGTTGGAAATGTTTTCTGGGAGTCAGTTGGGTTTTGGATTTTGGAAATTGGGTAATCAGAATCTTTTGGGGGAACTAGACAAATTTTTTTTTTTTTTAATATATATATTTTTTGTGAGAAGGTGGTAGGGCACACTTGGAGGAGAAGTGCCACTAAATTTTCAAACTTCATGAAAGGAAAAAATAGTTTATGGTATTACCATTTCATACACATGGTTGAATGCTAAAATCCATATCATCGTTTCAGTGTTTCCATTTGATTTTTCTATCTCATGGTCTTGGCTGGCTTGGCAAACATGCAAGTAGGATGCACAAAGCATCAGCAGTAAGACTGTTCACATATTATTTGGAATGTCAACGTCAGAGCTGTCTTTTTGAGCGTTCAAAGTACTCTTGATTTTGATGTAGGCTAGTCATGATTTGCAATTTCTGTGGGAAGATTATCAGAAAAGAGTTGTTTCATTCGCTGTTTTTGATATATAGGTATTTGAAGATCTTTCGTCATTTTAATTTTTTTCTTTGCAGTTTTGCACTGGGTTTAGTGGGAAGAGAAAATGGGGGAGATTTTTTTTTTTCCATTTTGCAGTCTTTATTAATTTGTGGAGCATTTGAAGTAATTGTGGTTTAGAGCTTGGTGTGTGATAACTTCCATAGAATGGTGAAGTGATTCATAGTAAATTGGTCTCCATCTGCTTTAATTTTCAGAACTCTAAATGTGCAAGAGCCATATTATTTAAATTTAGCCGTGCTGGTTAGATGCTGTCTGTAACCCTATTTTTTTTGGTAAAGTTTTCAGTAATACCAACTATAATTAATTTTTTTCTCAATTTTGTTTTTTCATTTTTCAGATTTATTTTGATGACTGCTTTTTTAAAATCTAAATTTTGATTACTGACAACTGAATTGGCATTGTGGCATGTGGTACAGAGACCAAAAGTAGTTTGTAATGATGAACTAGACGTGAGTTTGCATAGGACTTCTTACTGGAATGTTAAGTTTACCACAGTTGAATTTGAGAGCTCCAGTCCAAAAGGTCTAACATATCTTTGATAGAGGGAAGGTGGTTTGACATAACTGAAGGAGAAAATAGGTGTACAATATATGATTGATCATATAATAGAGCATGGTAATTCAGTGAAATAACTGCCTCTGACCATCACAAAAAGACGTGTATATATTGTATGTATGTATATATCGAATGCAATGAAGAGAACAGATGCAAGCGCTTTTAATCAATACTAACCCATCAGCATTTGCCTCCTATTTAT
>JAWQUT010001093.1:27567-39744 GCA_033807755.1 Ellobium chinense | reverse complement strand
GTTAAACTTACTGTTTGCTGGACTACTTTGTGTTTTTGAGTAGAGGAGGGAGGGGTGTAACTCATAATTTAGTGGTGCATTACAGAAGTAAGTTTTGAATGCTCTGACATATCCAGATTGAAGATGTGAACGAAAGTCTGATCTTAAGTGGCTCTTCAGAGCTTGTGAGCGCACATTGTGCATCCTGTTCTTGTCAGGCTTTAGGGGAAGGGCTGAAAATTTTCAGGACCTGTATTAAAAGTATTACATCATGTGAGAGCTGTATGATGTTGTTTTTTTTTCGGTTGCTTTCATGTCATGCTGCATACAGATATAAATTTGGATGCCAGATTCAGTCACATGAAATGGTGTCTCCTCCTCAGTGCCTTTGGTTTGTTACAGTTGAGGGAGGGGGCTAGGTGTGGTGGAGGGGAAGACATTTATAGTTTATTTCATCCATAGCATATTGTTACCTTTTGGATGCCTGATTTGGTTTCATGGAGCAGTATCATCTTGATGTGTTCTTTTCATATCTTGAGATACTGGAGGGGAAGATTTAACATTTTGATATTTCTGAAAGAGTTGGTATGTAAAAACACATGCAGTTTGGCCAACTGCTTTATATTTTGTATTTTGATACATTTTTGATATCAGATTTGCCTTTTTAAAATTGTATCTCTTCAGTGCATTCTCTTCATATTANGGGGGGGGGAAGGAGGAAATTGAGTGGACATTTGTGGTCTCTATGGAAAATTTTCATCTCATGAGCTGTGAACACATTTTGGCTTGTTTCACAGCATTCTGTAAAATCTAGGGCCCAGATTTGGCTTTTGGAGATGACATCTATAGTATATTCCATTTGAATCAGGTGAGTGGGGAAGCTAGACATTTGTGGCCCCTTATAGTATGCAGGGGCTGCATGAGAGTGTCTGATTTATGTCATCATTTTTGCAGCAGATGGGAATTTTATGTATCAGATTCAGTCATATGAACCGAGTTCTCCTTGGAGCATTTCCTTCCTTTGTTAAAACAGCCGTACAGTTTGTTGCATCTGTGCAAGAGCTTAAGAGCGGTGCACAGTAAATTTACGTTTTTACTGAAGTTAACAATTTGGTTAGGAGCCAAATGAGCTGTCAGTTGTTTTTTTTTTGTTTTTTTATTTTTGTAATCCAAACTATTCAAACCTATCAGTGCCTCAATGCAAAACCTTGCATCTGCTAGCTTGTGAACTTTGTACTTTTGCAGTTAAGAAGTAATATTTTTGTTTAATTTGTCTTAATTCACAAAGAGACACAATAGAAATGTAATCTGTGGAACTGTGCCTTCACCACAAAAAACATGAATTAACCAAAGGTCAGTATTTGACTTGAGCCATCCAGTCAGTGATGTTTGAAAATGGAGAGACTCTTCAGGGCATCTTGACATGTTGAGCAAGTTATTCATGAATCTTGTGAGAACTTATTCTGTATATTTGTGCATGTTTTGTGAGAAAGATTTGAAGTCGTTCATGTTATTGGTCAAATGTTGTATTTCATGTGAATAAATTTTAGAAAAGACCGGGATCAAATTAGAGAAGACCGGGAACATGTGTAGCGTTTCTGTTGGCATGAAGAGATCTAATTCGTCATTAAATTGTTACATCTTAAAAGTCTTTGAGCTCACACATGAATTGGGATACTGTCTTCAAAATCAGTCTAAACTGATACAGAAATCTGCATTTGATCTAACTTGTGGAAATGCACATGAACATTGCATCATAGCAAACCAGCAAGCTGTTAAGGAAATCGAACAAGACAGATAAAAAAACAAAAGGCAGAAGGTAGAGCTGACAGTGAATATGGTGGAATTCCGTCAAGTGGTTGAAAGTGTAAGCTGTGACAGACACTGGCATTTGAAATCTCTAATAATTTACAGCCTTGCTGCTTGGATGGGATTGTGCAGTTAGACCACCCAGCATTCTTGCTGTAGAGTAATACGCAAAGGTAGAGTAGATCACAACTCATTTTTCCACTCCTACCAGATTAAAATGACATATGGAGGATGTCCTCCTCTTACAAGATAAATCCATGCTGTATTAAGCCCTTTATTTATAGCCTTGACCTGTGTAACAAATGATTTGTTACTCCCTCCTTGAAAGTAAATGAACTCTTTCTAATTGTGGGTATTTCATAAAGATTTGTATCAGAATTATTTAAATTTTCTGCCCTGTTTTGTGCTATACAAGTAACTTCACCACAGATCTACTGTCTAGTTTACCAATCTGTGTTGACTCCTGTAAGCCTGGTCACCTGGTTCAGTCACATTATGCTGTACTGCCTCACATTGTTTCTAGGATACTTTCTATGGCAGTTTTATTTCATAGTTGGGCATGAAGTATCAATTTATATGTGCCTTGCAAAAGCAGAAGGGGTTGGTTTTGAGCCAGTGAATTCACAGCGCTGTAAAAGTTACAATGTCTAGACTGTCTATGGATTATAAATCCAAAAACTGTAGTAGTGTCACCTGTGTGCACATCATTTAGAGGTGAAGCTGTGAACATAGTGGAATTTTCATGGGATTTGGTTAGAACCATCTATCAAACACTGGCTCAGTCCTTTTGGTCAAAACTCAGTACTTTGTATTGTGGTATGTATTCAGTATATTGAGGTGTGTGTTCAATGTGTTGCCTATGATCATCTCTTTTCCACCTGCTATCATCATTTATTTTCCTTAATGTTGTATTAGTGTAGCTTTTTGTTTAGTCTTACACAGTGTGACATAGAAGTGACCTGACAAATAATATTGTTTGCTTAGTGGTAACATTTTCAGAAGATTAAAATAGCCAGCAACCTGGTAAATGTACCATCGTTTACTCATAATCCATTTGATTGTAACCTCTGCTTCATCACGATAGTTTAAGAGAAAATACTGCATTTTTCACAAGTCACAGGCAAATGGTAACTCTATTAATGCAACATTTTCCATTCTCCAGAGGAGTGGCCATTACATGGATTTAAATGCAACAACTTCTCCAGTGCTCTCAGGAGGTATGATATAGCGGAGTTAACTGTGCCAAACAGCTATACACACCCAAGCTAGCTGGTGTTTCAAGTTAACTAACATAGATATTAATGTTGTTTCCCTTTAAAGCACACATGCTGTAAAGCATTAACTGAGGTCACCATGAAAAATTGGAGATTACACTCTGCCATGTCACATGTTTGATTTGTCGAAGTAGTCCAGAACTATGCCACAAGATTTTTTAAATTCTACTTTCCCGTAGTCTCAGCTTTTCTTGCTGTGTGGAGAAACTGGAACTACAGAAAAGTCCTTTCAAATGCTCTTTTACCATGCTTTAAATTTGCCTATATATATGCATTTGAAGTTTAGATTGCTTCTGTGGAGCTTTTAAGCCCTGTATGTAAATATTTGAGATGTTAGAAAAATAGTAGTTTTCAAGAAGTAAAAGTTGACCATGTTAGGTTCTTGTCATCTGTTGATGGTTATTTAATATGCTTTAGAGAGTGTAAGCCTGAGAATTAAGATTTTGCAAGCTACAAATTGGTAGATCAATGAGCAGCAGAATTCTGGTGAATTTCTTATCTTAATGGACGGACTTCAAGTAAACCGGTCAGATCAAAACTGCAGTTTGATAAATTCATAAGATTGTTACACCTTACTTCAGTGCCAAACATTGATTGACGTCTTCTCTCTCTTATAGAACACAGCCTTATTACTGTGATATTTATATATGCAAATTTTGCGCAGTGCCGTGTCATTAAATAATTTCCTGAAGTATCTAAAATGGAATGTCCTTTGCATTGCATGTACAACTATGCTGAACAGACCTACAGGAGTATTCAGGTATTACCTACTTTGATTGATTGCACATTCTGACACCCCATCCTCCACTGTTTTTTTTTGGCTTTGAATCCATTTTGATAAATATATGTATGTACACTCACTTCAACACCACCCATCTCGCTCTCTCTTGCATTTTCAAATGATGCTAGAACAACGTCACCTCCCAGTGTACTTTATAAATGAGCCCAATGGACCTTTTGTACATGTGTTGTGGCTTTTGCAGTGAGATTAACTGAATCCCTGGCAACACAGTAAACTTACAAATATTATGGATATGTTTATTGGATGTATGGATGTTGTTATGAATGAGATGTATAATAGTTTATGGCATCGTAAAACATGTTTTATATGGAGTAAATATAGGTGTATTTTTTTATATTTTATCATAGGAAGAAGAAGAGGGATCAGTTCTTGTGTATTCCATTTAATATCTGTTACTTTGGGGTGGAAGAGGGAAGAAAATACAGTAGAATACTCTAAGCATAGAGAAATATCTGAAATTTATTTTGGCTGAAATTTAATTTATAAGTCAGTTTTTATTGATGTCAGTGAATTTTGGCTCTGAAATTTGTAAGGCATTTTCTGTGGTGTTATGTCTTGATGGTCTTCTTTATTTCATAAGATTAGATTACTTAAGATTAGAACTATTCAAGTACTTTTGGACCATGCCATAAAATAGCCTGTTTTTGTATTTCTAACATTTCATCATTGGTGAGTTCACCTGCCATCTGTTTTCACACAATAGTTATTTTCTTTGTACTAGATGCAGTGAAGAGCAGTCTGTAGGTTGAGGCCGGGCACATAGGTCTAATAGGAGAAGATGTTTGTTGTGTTATTATTTTAATTGTTTTATTACCATGAGACAAAAGGTTACGACTACCAGAAAATGCCAAGAAATAAATCAAACATTTTTGTTAAACGGTTGTAACGTTATGCCTCTTGTGGGCAAGAACATCCGGTGGCATTATTGCACTACGCTATATTATTCCCTCATTGTGTCACTTGCCATCTGATCTGACTGCTGTGATACTGGGTGAACTTGGCAGTCATTTGCCTCTTGGTGAGCAGGACATATCAAGTAAAACTGATATTTCATCACATGTAGATATTAGAGCACCTAAGTCTAGCTCTCACAACCCAAGGGTTAACACTCCGTGGCACCAGTAAAGTAGGATAGCTCTTACATGAAGGCTGAGGATGCTTGCACTTGAATTGAGCTTTTATCTAATTTATAGAAACAAATAATAAAAAGCATTTAAAAGTAGAAACTGTTCCATGTTTGATTATGCTCTTGTATAGTTCTTCGGGCAGCGTCAGTACCACAGGAGTTAGTTTTGAAGAGAAATAGGTTTTCACATCTCACTCTGCAGCTGTCCAGTTTAACATATTCCATCCACATATAAATATGTCCAAGCATTAGATGTGTTTTTTTATCAGTCTGCATTACCAAGGTCTGCATTTGATTCAAAATTTTTGGCCCACTTTCTAACTGTCGAGCTGCAAGTTCCTAAACATGTTCAACATCAGGATGAGAGCAACACATATCTTGAAATCACATGGTAATGATATCTGCTTTATATATAGACGACATTTCACTTCTATTAAATTTTTCCACTTTGAACTTTGAGCTGGATGTTGTTGAACACCTCTGGTTATAAGATGAAATAAATTCTTTGAAGACTATCAAATTTCCTGCTCATGTCAGTTTGTTCAGTCAGCTCTCTTCAAAAGGGGCAGAGGAGAGGTGACTCCACAGACTGGCACTGGGCCTGAAATATCAGCTGTGCTGCAGATGGTACTCATGGTATTGTCTTCATCGTTCTCCAGAGTCAGCTATCTGGCCCCTATTTAAGGTGGTTGGCTGTGGAGAAGGATGTTGACATGATATGAGCGATCACTGCAGCATTTCTACAGACAGCTTCCTAAACTCATTTCATCGGCTGATCAACTATTTTTCCAAAGATATTTTACAAGAACTTTCTCTAGGTTTTGGTGCTACTTCTCCATCATAGTGGAAAATAAGTTATGTGATAATGTTGCTTCACTGCATACTTTACCAGGTGATTTTGCTGTGATATAAGTCCAGTCTAGCATGTATTTCTCACCACTGAGCACGGCACAACAGGATAAACCACCATGTGCATTAGCTGTAGATAGATTAAAAGCAGTCAGATTTGGCTCCTGCACCACAAGGGCTATAATGCTATCATTTGCAGCATCCACGCGGCTCCTTCTCTGCAAAAAATAGCTTTATCTGTTGGGTTATTTTGGAAGTTTTGAACCACATGTAATGAAGTCAAGCTCAGTGAAAATTGGTAAATGTAGTTTATATGTTAATATTATTTTTTTTTTGTGTGTGAATCAGATGTCCAGTAATCAGCTGATATTTTCACTCATTTATGACCAATCTGAGTAAGTTCAGGTACTGATCATATCAGCAATAGTTTAGCAGGGGAAATCAAAATGGACAGGTTTTTAATGCCATCCACTAGAGTGGTGCCAGATATAAACCCTGAACTGCTGTGGAGTCACAGTGCTTCCATACACTTATTTTGTTGAGGTCATTTTCTTCAGTGTGTACCAAGAAGTCCACGTTCAACCTCATTGCATTCAGACAGCATTACTTTTCAGCTTGCGGTTTTGATTTGTTAAATTTATTACACTTAGTGATTGCAATAAAAAGTAAGAGAGATGTGTCATGAATGTGAAATTATTTTCAGATTTGTGTAATGTTACATGCTGTAAGGTCTGATTTTTTTCTGTAAGAGTTCTTGAGATTGAGAGTGTATGACCAGGATGAGCTTCAATGATTAGAGCATACAAAAAAAAAAATGCCACTCTTCATTATTGATGCTATTACTTGAGATCAGTAAGATAAGCAAGTGATTGTGTGAATTTTTAACTGATCCATTAATTTGCAATATTACTCCACTAGACAAGGCTGACAACAGGCTTTGGCACTATTCAGGATGCATTTTAGTTTGCCCTCATGGGCTTTTACAAGTTTATCCCATACTTATCTTTCCATTTGTTCATTTCATGCTTATTTCATTGATAGCTTTTAAAGAGGCCTCTTTCTTATGATGGATAAAAATTCACTCTAGCAGTTTTGGGACTTGGGCAAACAAAGTGTATTCATGTATTCAAATCACAAAATTATTGGCGAAAGGAAGGCCTACTTCAGCAATAAAGGCAGTAAGGTTTTTGAAAGTCTTGTGAGCCACTGGAAAGTGTGAGGGTCACAGCTGAATGCTGGACTTACATGTGAAAGTTGGACAGTGTTCAGGTGGTTAGGATGTGAATATTAAAACTGCTGTGAGGTAACTGTCCTTGTGGTGTAGTGGTAGCATACTTAGCTTGCAAGCTGAGGCAAGTTTGATTCGATTCTGGGCAGGGACAAGAAAATTTCTAATATTCTTTCTTCCAAAACTTTATCTCTGACAGTGGTTATAAAAATCCCTCATGGCACACTTTCTGGATAATTTATAACAGTTTAATTATCAGCTTAGGTTCACATTTCGTCTTCATATTAGGAAATTTATTCCTTACCATCTGGACACATTCAGCTTTGCTGGCCACATGTAACAGCAAGAGAAATATATAGCAAATAGGAAAATATCTAATATGGATTGCTTTATAGTGGCTTTCACAACTATGATTACTGACCAGGGCTAATCCGCATACATGCACAGACTTTATTGGCATATGTTATGGTAATATCAAGATGTCATTTTTACCTTTTTTTTCTTTTTTTTTTTTTTTTTTTTTTTTTGGCAATTCCTTAATAGCAAAACTGATTAAAATGTCAGTTAAGAACTGTATATTCTGCTTGTAATTAGGAGTATCTCTTAGCCAATATTAGTCCATCAGAACTATTTTAACTCACCTATACACCTGTATTGCTTCTTCAGGATTTTTTTTCTATGATAACTTGTAAGTACAATAGCTCACACTGCTCTTGTGTATTTTTCCATTGTATCCCACCAGGACATTTTGGTGTGCTTTCGCTACAATTATTTGATAACACAGATGCTTAGTGACTTCTTACAGACCGCAAGAACCCCAAAGTTTTTTCTCGTTTGGTCTGTCACAAATGTAACCAACTATTTAAATAGCAATTTTTAAATAAAATGAATTTTACGTCGACAGTTTAAATTTTCATCTTGTACCTTTGCCAAAATACTTCGATATAATTTCATGAGCCCATGCTTTTTTTAAGTTCAGCGGCTTTCATGAATGTGAATTATTTCTGTTCAAACTTCATGTAGTAATTTGCACTGAATTGATGGTATTCGACTTTTCAGTAATGCAGACCTAACAGAACTCTTGCTACATTTCCTCATTTCGTTCAAGTTGTTCATTTAGCATGAAAGCCATGTAAATTTCATTTTTAAGATTACTGCTGTTGTTGTTGCAATCTTTACTTTCAGGTTTAGCTTCAGCTCTGCACTAATAAGTTTCAGTATTTAATAATAAGAAAACCATGTGGATATCTTTGTCAAGTTTGTTGTCTGTAATTTTCAGCCCATGTGTTAGATGAATAAATTACTTTCTTACATTTATTTTCTCTTTTTTATGAGTTTTTGAACATCAGTTTTATAATGGTCAGTGGTCACAGGCATGCCCAGTGTGGAATAATGGTGTTCCAGTTTTGAAATAGGTATATGTTGAACGCATTTGAAATGAATTACTCTTAACAACACTTGTAAATCCAGTTACCGTTATATTTACTATTTTATTACCAAAGCCTGATTCGTGAATATTTTACAATTCTTCCATGTGGTGTCAGCAGCAAGGCACAGAATCCAGATGAAAAACCTGGGATTTTTTGGAGTTAGATGGCGAATATTTTTTTACCATTTATTTCATGGATTTACTGACATTCATTGTTAAATTTTAACAACAACTGTTCCTGGATCACTGTTACTCTCTGGGGCACAGTATTAATAAAGCAAGGAAAAATTAAGCATTTTGAAAAAATGAGAATAATGGAAATTTGTATTGTTAACTTTCAACCAGATGATTAATTTAACATCTGATGTAAATCTAATGAATTTACTGATATTCATACCTCAATTTTAACAAAAAGTGCTCTTGGATCACTATATTTATACTCTCAATGGCACAATATTATAATAAAGGAAAATTTAAGGCATGCAAAAGACGTGAGGATGATGGAAATAGTTTTGGAATATTTCATGCACAAAGCTTCTACATTGAAATACAAAATACAGGCAGAAAATTCAAAACTTTGGTGACATTACAATAAAGATAATTCCACAGTTTAATGGAAAGAAAGTATAAAAAGACCATAAAGATGGAAATGTGAAATGTTGGTTTTAGCTTAGGATTTTTACTTAATCTGCAACGGTCTGGTTCTCTGTAGCTAGACATGGTCAGTGGTGGCACTCCTTGTGTGTGTTTATTGACTCGTCTGTGTCTCGTCTGTGTTTCCTATGTGTGTGGCGTATGTTCCGTGCAGGAATCCAGGCCCCACTGGCAGATGTCTTGGTTATTAAAGAAGTCCCTGTCGTGGTCAAACCTTCATGGTCGGCACGGCTTGATCATGACTGCTAGACCCATAAACTTCAAGGAAAATTGGACCACAGGTAGTTGTCGGGAAAATTTTTGGTACAAGATCAGCGGAGGGGGTAAGGAGTGGTGGAGTTTTCATTACTTACACTTTATGTAATGTCACTGTAAGTTTGAGGTATCCTTGCTGTTATTCAAAACAAAATTACATTTGACGATCATGTACACAAAGATGCATATTTTGAAAGTCCATTGCCAAAATATTTGCAAGCATATAAGTGATGGCTGGGTTAGATCACTGTTGTGGATATTGTAAAATAATATGCTTTACTAATTATGACACATTATAAGGCAACCTGTACATAGCTCTGCTGAACACAACTCCTGAGGGGCATGGAAAATTTGATGAAAACAATTTGCAATAAGTCAGTGACTGTACAGAAATACAGCATTTTGTTATATGGAAGATGTTGCAGTTAAGCATAAATTGCTGTCATCTGAATTGTGATTAAACGGAGTCAGCTATATTTCATAATGAACATCTTGCTTTTTCAATTATCCTGAATATTATGGACTCCGCTTCATATAATTCACTTAACTGCATTTTCTGGTTAACTGCAACTGCTTTTACATAACAATTGTATGTTTTGTATTAAAGTCATGGACTATTTGCAACTTTCAGATTAATCACAGCTTTTTCCTCACCCTCCAGGAGTTATCATCAAGCAGGGTTGACATGTAAAATAAACAAGAAATCCAAAACTTTAAATGACATTCCAATAGCGACAGTTCCAAAAATTGTTTTGATATGAAATTTTGGACATGATCAGGCAGGTGGAATTGTAAAGTAGACACATTTATCAAGAGTAGGTGTCTGCAAAGGCTCTGATTTTCTGTAGCTAGGCATGACCAGTGGTGATACCCCATTGTATGTACTTGTTGACTTGTCTGGGTCTTGTATGTGACGTATGTTCCTGTGCAGGGGTCCAGCTCCCTCTGGTAGATGGCCTGGTTATGAAAGAAGTCCCTGTCGAGGTCGAACCTTCTTGGTTGGCATGGCTTGATCATGACTGCTAGACCCATAAACTTCAAGGAAAATCCGAGCAAAGGTGCTTAGTAAAAAAAATTATGGCACAGGAGGCCAGGAGTGATGGATTTTTCATCACTTACATTTTATTGGAATGTCATTTTTAAGGTTTTGAGGTTTCGGCACCGTTATTCATAACTGAATTCCACTTGATAATATTCCTTATACTCTCAAGAATGCTTATTTCAGAAGCCCATTGTTCAAGGCTTGCATTATTCCAAAATATTTTGCAAGTTCCGAAGTGATGGTTGAGTGAAGTCAGTGTTCTGGATATTGCAAAATATGCTTAATATGAAACATTTTAGAGTGTCCACTATGCTTACAATTTTGCTTAATTTCCAGCTCTTGGGAGTATAAAAGATGTTGAGACATAAAGGAGTTGCAATTATCAAGTGACTGTTATACAGAAATAGAGCATTTTGTTTTGTGGAAAATGTTGCGAATAAACGCTACTTGCTATTATCATGATCCCAATTATGCAGAGTTGACTATAATGAGCACGTTGTGTTTCCAACTTTCTTGAATCTATTAGTCAACTCCACTTAATGACAATCCACTTAATCACAACTCCTAATTTATTGCAACCGTTTTGAGATAATAGTGTATATTCTTTTGAAAGTTGCCAGCTAATTATAATTTGTAGATTAAGCACAACTTTTTACATACTCACAAGAAGTTAAAGCTTTTTATTGAGTTTGTGTTTTATGGATCTTCAGCACTATTATGTTTATACCTTTGTATGTAGGAATTGTTCATTGCATAAGAAGTAGGATATAGTGCACATTGGAAACGAAGCTGGAATGCTGCTTCCAGGACATGTTTGCCCAAAAGCTGATTGAATCAATAAGGAATGTGAAGCCTATAAGCTGACTATCAAGTAGCATTTAAAATATCAAAAATAGTTTCAGACTTTAGAGCACATTTGAAAAGAACAGATAGTCAAAAAACAAATGCCTGGAGCCATTATGTCTTTTTGAAATTAGGGATGCAGAGCCTTTATGCAAGTTTTAGAAGCCGATAATGACTACTTTTAATTGCCAACAACCTTCAGATACTAGAGCACACTTGTAAAGAACACCAAGACGAAATGAGGAAATGCTGTAATTAATACCACACTTTCATTTTCTCTGTACGTTTGTTTACAACTGGAACAAGTCAATGGAAATAGTGTATTTAATTAATATTTAGTGTGATGTAATGTATTTGATGTAGGCCTATTTAATGTATTTAACTAAGAATTGATCATGGGTCTGTTGTTGTTGTATCATTGTTCCATGTAATATAGTTTTGATCTAATACTTACAGTCCTGAAGCTTAATTCTTTTTGCCATATACTTTACTAGCATGTTATTTTTTCGAGAATAAAATATTTTTGATATTAGATGAGAGTTCTTTTAGGTGTTATGAAGTGTTCTGTTGTTTAGTTGTAGGTGATCATCCATCTTTGAGCCACCTCTCATCCTTTGTCTAAGTTCTTTGTTGTAATAATTAATAATAATAATAATAATGCAGTTTATAAGCCTTGTATCCAAGCTAATACCCGCTCACACTATTACCCCAGCAGGTCTGATCACTTTAGGAATTTTTTGGCTCTCTGGGGAGCATACAGTGTCACTCTCTATAGCCAGATACCCATTTTACAGACATGTGAACTGAGGAAAATGAATGAAATGCTTTCCCAAGGCACTTACAACATGACAGTGGTTGGGAGTCAAACCCATGACCCTGAGTCCAAC
>JAWQUT010001093.1:0-16024 GCA_033807755.1 Ellobium chinense | reverse complement strand
AATCTACATCTGAAATCCACAACAGTACTGGAGAAACTGCTACACTTCACCCCATTTAGTGGAAAGTTAAATCCACTTAATGGTCTCTCTTTAGGAGACTGGAAAATATTGCAGTTAACAGTAGCAGTATTTCCTTGTGACCTCTATGTGGACAATACAGTATTGTTTTCTTAATCCTATGGCGATTTAGCAGAAACTGCAATCAAATGGACTGTGAGTAAGCAAGAATAATCCGCATAAAGCGGAGGGCACCATTAAGCAAGGTGTTGGCTATTTTAATCTTCTGAGAAATGTTACAACTAAGCAAGCAGTGATCAGTCAGTGATGTCATTTATAGACCACACCGTGAAAGACTAAACAAAAAGGTATAGTAGTATAACACTAGAGGAAAAAGAGGAAGATGGCAGGTAGAAAAAAGATAATCACAAGCAATACAATAATCATACATATCTCAATATATTGAACACATACCACAACACAAAGTATTTCAAGGATTCTGACTAAATTTACAGTATGTTTGGGAGATAGATGAAACAAATTCCATGAAAATTTCATTACATTCACAGCTTCATCCCCAAATGGAGTGGATGCAGGTGGCACTGTTGTATTTTTCTGACAGATGATCCACAGACAATCCAGACAGTACTCTTTATGATGTGGTGAATGCACTTTCTCAAAACCATCAATTGCAGCCTTTATATACTATGTTTCCAAAAACAAAGCGAGGCAGTAACAGCATACAGCTGATGTAAGTGACCAAGCTTGGAAGCATTAACAAAGGTTGGGTAAACTAGACAGTGGATCTGCAGCCAAACAAAGCTTTATGATACAGAAAAAGGCTAAAAGTAAACAAGTTTTGATATAAATCATGATGAAATAACCTGGCTTACCATTTCGAAAAAAAAAAAAAATTTCAAAGATGGAGCAACAAATCATTCATCATTTTGATCACAGCCATTACCTAAGGGCTCACTATGGCATGAAGTTGTCTACCTTGTGAGGGGAGATAACCCTCCACTGTTACCAACTAAACTGATTTGACATAACTAGGATACAAAAGTTACAGAACAACCTCTTCATGATATGTTCTGCTTGTTCTGGTTACATGGTTTTCTGAATTCAGATGATCTTAACACTATGAGAAGTCTTAGCACACTTCATCTCCAAGCACTTTGCAGTTGCCACTACAGTAAGCTCTATAGTATAAACTTACATGATTCCCTGTCTCATTAGCTAACAACACACCGGAAGGCGCAGTTGTATGATTTATAAACATCTGACATGAGTTTATAAAATAAATGGCCAATATCTTTCAGTTCTCAAAAAATACCATAAATGGTGGCATAGACAAGAAATTCTCAAGAATCTGAAGGCAGTGATATACTGTGTGGGACCTGAGGGACCAAACTTTGAATCACTAAAGAAACGATGACAAATACTGCCTCAGTGCTTGCTGTGTTAGGAGAACAAGACTTTTTTTATTTTTCCACTAGTGTCTTACAGCTGGAATTTAAAGTTATGAGTGGTACTGGAGTAATTACTAGAGGAACCCCCAATATTCTGTCTCTCCAGTCATGACATGTAAGCAGGATGTATCAATAACAGGTAGGATAAATTATGATAAGTATCCTCTAAAGTAGTAAAAGTATACAAACTTTTTAAAATATTTTTTAATATTTTTTCCAATTTTTTTTATTTTTTATTTTTTTTCCTCATTTTTATATTTCAAAACATTCATTTGCTCATCTGCTCAATCAGTCAATCACTCATTCACTTTAATCTTTGATTTAAAATTTGATAATATTTCCTGATACTTTAGCAAAAGGATTACAATGATTGCACTGCCATGAGTTCACAAAGTGACAGAACCCAGAAAGAAAAGATTATGTGAAGTTGTCACCTTTACTTAATTACAATGAGACCAGGAAATATGTGAATTACAAGCCTTCACATGTGATGTTATTCAGATGGAGTGAAATAATGAGTTTCATTATTTTCCACACTAAGAATGCCATGTCATACAGTTGTATAACCCCAAATAAACAGCGAAACTGTGCAATTACAGTATTTAGCAAACCTCAAATGCCCTGAAAGAATATCTCCAGTGCCTGCCACAGATTCCACTTTACAACACTTATCAGACTTCCATCATATTCACTGTTAGCTCTGCCTTTTGCTGTTTAACTTTTCTCCTGCGATTTCTTTAACACTGTTGGTTCGTTTTGAAATAATTACATGTTCATGTATGAGGTAGTATTCCACAATTAGGCCAGATGGAGATTTCTGTATCATTTTAGACTCATTTTGATGACAGTATCCCAATTCATGTGTGAGCTCACGAAAAATTAACCACAAAACAATTTAATGAGAAATCAAGCTTTTTCATGCTAATATAAAGGCCACACATGATCCCGGTCTTCTCTAAAATTCTTTGATGTGAAATACAAAATTGTACATAGACAAAGAAGATACCAAATTTACAAGTTCTTTTCTTATACAAGACCGATCATTGGTACAGACCATGTTCTCCCAAAATGTGTGAACAACTTGCTCAACATGCTGAAATACAGCTACAAGTCTTTCTATTTTCAAATTTCAGCGGCTGTACTAACTAAATGGCTCATATCAAAAACTGACATGTGGTCAATTAATGTCTTTTATGGTAAAAGCACCACTCCACACATTGCATCACTGTATATCTTCTTATGAATTAAGACAAGTGAACTAAGAATGTAACTTTACAACTGTAAAAGCACAAAATTCACAAGCCAGCAGATACCAATTTTGCGTGAAGGCACTGAAAAGTTTGAATAGTTTGGATTAAAAAAAACACTACTGTGACAGCTCATTTGGCTCCCAACAAAATGGTTAACTGCAATACAAGGATAAATTTGTTGTGTGCTGTTCTCAAGCTCTTACATAAATGCAGCAACTGTAAGACTTCTACAAAATGACTAGAAAACTGAGGAGAAGCCATTTCACATGACCAAATTCTGGCACCTGAAATTTTGATCTATTGCAAAATATGAAACAGTAACTCAAAATCATGCAGCCCATTTGATTCAAATAAATGTACTATAGGATGCCCTTTCATAACGCCAAATCTGGCACCTTAAGGAGTTCAGTAAGCCACAAAATATGAAAGAGTGAACCAAAATGCATTCACCGCCTGAGAGATGAAACACTCCCACAGAAACTACCAATGTCCAGTCAACCCCCTCCCCACTCCAAAATGAATTAGATACACTGAAAAGATATGAAGTTTACATCCCATTGCGGTAAGCAAAACCCTCTTACTGTCCACAACATGAAACACTTTATAAATATTCATTTCCAGTATGAATGAAATGCGCTGAGAAAATATTTCATAAGGCCGAAACTGAAACAAAAAATTTCAGTATGCCACAAAATATAAAACTATAAGCCAAAATAAATACATTTATACAGCCCATAAAATGAACAACTTTAGAAATCACAAATGTTACTTTCTCTGCCCCCACCCCTTCTTCAATATCAAGTAATAAGTCAATTAAAAGATACTGTTTCATGAAATCCAATAGGGCACCCAAAGGTTATGACTATGCTGCAAACTAAAAAGAAGAAAATGAATATTTTCAATCAGCCCAGGGGATGAAGTTATTAAAGACTGTAATTGTTCCCTACTCACACGTCCCCAAAGGAGGAGACACCCTGGCACCCAAAAATCTATCAATGTAATGCACGATACGAACGAATCCAAAATGAATACCACCACACAGTTTTCACAAGATGAAAACTGTCATAGAGGCTATGAAAATTTCCAGCCCCTCCCATTAAAGCCTGATAAGGGCAGGAAGCACAGAATGAGCTGCACACGCTGCTCAGAGCACTTCAAGATCAGTCTTCTATTCACATCTTAAATCTGGAAATCGACAGCACTAAAAATTTGTTTCTGTACTGCACCACTAGTTATAAATTGCAACTCCTCCACCCACCTCTACCCCCATCACCCAAAATATAGTCCTGTTCACAAAAATATGATCCTGGAGGCAAGATTTATTTCTCCCTGACCCCCTTTTCCTTTCTCCAACCCTGCCTGCCCCCCAAAAAATAAAACCTCTAGCATCTTCTGTTCTTTTCAGTCCTACTGATCGTGGGTAAGAGCCATGGCATGTAATACAAGAAAAGTGCTGGTTAGTTATATGATGGTAATAATAGTCTCAAAGCACAAACTAGCTTGCTCAGATTTTTCCAAAAATATTGAAGTATTCATATTATAGACAAAGACTATCACAAAAGACCTCAAAGACTATCACAAAAGATCTCAAAGACTTTTAACAAAAAGAAAACTGAGGAGACATTACAAAATTATATCTTTCCACTGAAATAATTGTAAAGAGGGTATACATTTGCAACTCTTATCCTGCACCGTAATGTGAAAATCACCTGCCAAATATGACACTTAGAAACATGTTGACGACAGATGAGCTCAAAATCATTTTACGCAGAACCATAATTACTTCTTAGATAGAGGTTGGCGGAAAGCACTTAGCCCAAAATTGCACAGCTTCAAAAAATCATTTCAGTATCAGAAATGCCCAAATATTTTGAGAAACAAAACTTAAAGAGTATGGTTCAAGAGCAAAGTACTAATACCCTGCTGACCATCACAAGACGACAAAACTGCCGGCCTGTACAAGGATAAAAACATTAGTAAAAGGGTAAAAACGGTTGAGCTCATTCCTCCTGAAAGGATAAAATCAGTTCATTAATGAACAAATGCAGGGATCAGATGCAAGCTCAAATATTTACAAATTTATTTACAAATGTACAAATATACAGACAAATCAGCACTGCCTAGACTTTCTCTGATAATATACCTGTTCCAGACAGATCAGAAAATAAACAGGAGGCAAATACTGATGGGTTAGTATTGATTTAAACTTCTTGCATCTGCTCTCTTCACTGCATTAGATATATACATACTATATACTATGTCTTGTTGTGATGGCCAGGGGAGGTTACTTCACTAAATTACCATGCTCTTGTTACATAATCGATCATAACTGAACATTTAAAGCCTCTTTCTGTGGTGTCAAACCACCTTTCCTCTATCTATAGCTTTTGGAGCTTTCAGTGTCAAGCTTTGTTAAACTCTACACTCTAATAAGCTCATGACTACAATATACTTTGTCGCTTTGCCTAATGCTGTTAATGCTAAGTCACGCTGGCCAATCTCCAAATCCAAAAAAAAGAATTTCGTAGCCAAGTCTACATAAATTTGCTGAAAACATTACCAAATTTAATGTGAAAACTTCAAAAGAGCCATGTCAACAAGATTTACACAGTCTAACCAGCATAACTGAATTACAAATGAAACCACCATTTCTATAAATGAATAATTTAGCTCTTACACATTACAGACCAATTTACTGTGATGCTGGACTGACAGTTATCCCATGCCGGGCTCAAAACCCAAAATTCTTTACAATTCTGTAAAATGAATACAAATTATAACGACTGCAAATTGAAGAAAAAAACAATTCTCCCCCCTCCACCAAAAATAAAGAAAAAAATTAAAGCTACAAAACTTAAGAAAAACAACCCTTTTTCTGATGTTATTCCCAGTGGGGCTGCAAATCATAACCAGTGTATATAACAAAAATCCAGTGTATCCCGACTCCTCAACAATGAGTTATACTGAGATCTATCAATTCATTTGCCTGGACAAGGTCCACCTGGATAATTTTTCCATAAAATTTTCCAAAATTCTATGCAGTAGGAATAAGTCAGCTAAAAGTGATTCATCCCAAATTTCAAGTTTTATCCAAAATGTTCATCCTCCTAAAATTTTTCTATACCCACACACTTTAAATGGAAAGGTTCAAGTCATTTTTAATGGGAGGTTTCTCAATTCAGACACAGTGATGTTTGACAGACAACCTGAAAGACTGTCTCTGAAGTCAACATTCCAAATTATAAGTGAACATTCTTAATACTGATCTTTTATGCATTCTACTTGCATGTCTACCAAGCTTGCCAGTGCCATGAGATGAAAAATTCAAATGGCACCAATCAAACGGGACTGGGAATCGTAGTGTATGATCATGTGTTTAAAATAGTAATACTAGTAATAAACTGATCCTTTCATGAAGTGAGAATATTTAGTAGCTCTTTTCCAAGCACCCCCTCCGCCCACCCCTCCCCCACCACTACAAATATAATAAAGTGAAAATCCAGTAAACACCCCATTTCCAAAATCCAAAAACCCAACCCAAATCCAGGAATCTTTTCAACTACTTTTTGCGGTGACTGGACATGGTCTCTAGAAAGAAACAGTGAAGCAAAATCCCTCTGCTAGGACTGTATACAAACCTGCTGGTCACACAATAAGTATCAAAATCAGATTACGGAAAGGCACAAGGCAATGTTATAAAGGTTTTCCAAAGTGCAGAAAAATGTGCCTATGAAAAATTTTCCACGAGCTGTCCGCACTGTCAAATTACATCTTTCTTGCTTTTCTGTCATCTCATTTATGAACTACGGCACTTAGTAAAAAGAGCTCTTCAGTAATTGTATCTGTATATGAGCTTGATCACAGTGCACAATACATTTACTCTTGTACTGAAATCAACCATTCTGATGGGGGCCTGGTGAGCTGTCACAGTCATATTTTTTTATCCCAACTATGCAAACCTATTGGTGCCTCAATGGAAAATCAGCATCCACTATTTTCTGAACTTTGTGCTTATGCAGTTGCAAAGTAATATTCTTGCTTCATTAATCCTAATCCACAAGAAGACATATGGTGATGCAATTTGTGGAGCTGTGCCTCCACCATGAAAGACATGAATCAAACAGAGATTAGTCTTTAACACGAACCCATCAATCAGTGGAGCTGATGACATTTGAAAAAGGAGAGACTCTTCACTGCATCAAGACATGTTTTGCAAGGTACTCACAAATCTAAGAGAATATTAACTGAACATTGATATATCTCACATAAGAAAAACACTTGTATTGTATACTGGTTGTATCAAAACAACCCATCACACTGTCAAAGAAATCATGGGAAGAATATATACCAGTGGAATGTAGAGTGAACAGGAAAAAAACAGCCTGACTAAGCAAAATGGTGGGAAGCTGAACCTAGACTTTGTACAATGAAACTTCCTCTCTGACCATCTACAATTCATGTCGTAGGTCAGCTCCATCTCTCAAAACCCATCTTGAAAATGGAAGCACTGTGATGGCGACAGATATGCTCCATCTTGTTAACAATTCCTTAGATCTCAGTATCTTTAATTCAAGCATAGGGGTAAACCATTACACTATCATTGAGATGAACCAAAAAAAGGCTGCCACCAATAATGATCTGATCAAAAATAATATCAAATAATACTGATGTGAAGAATTAGATTCAATGTCAATCGTAAATAATGGGAGATATTTGTGAATGGGTGTACATGGCTAATACAATAAATGTAAATCAACCTCAGATACTTCCAAGTGCTGGCAAAATTGTTTCAGATAAGTCAACTGTTGTCCCAATTTAATCACAATGCTCAGAAACTGGTTTTACTGCATAAGGCAAACTTGTCCTAGGTGGGCTGAATTGTGAGTTCCACTGTATACAGCATAACATCTAAACAGCGACAACATGGTTTACACTGAAGTTCAGTTATAAGAAAAATGATAATGTTGATAATGACTACTGTACATCAAAAATGGTGCTAATGTTCAGCACTTGTTAATGGTGGCAATGCTGTATGCTCCTCATGAATTGAGAACATTCTTAAGTGATCTGGCCTGCCAGGGTAATAACAATGATGTAAAGTGGCGTGAGTGGCACTGGCCTGGAAAGATGGGGCATTTGTAATATGCCATGCTTAGGTGTACTGTGAAAAGAATCTCATTCCAACTCAACCATCTAGTAATTCAATACACCTATCCAAATGCTCTCATAATTTCCATATCACATTGCTGCTATACTACAGTTGAGAATATTCTTAAGTGATCTGGCCTACCTGGGTAATGACAATGATGTGAAGTGGCGTGAGCAGCACTAGCCTGGAAAGGTGGGGCATTTATAACATGCAGTGCTTAGATGTACTGTGAAAAGAATCTCATTCCAACTCAACCATCTAGCAATTCAATACATCTATATAGTTGCCCTCATAACTTCCGTATCACATTGCAGCTTATCTATACGCCATGTTTTACTCGGCGGTCTGGTCTGATCATTGTCACTCCATCTCCTATAAACAACCTCATCAACCCTTACAATTTCATTGAGATTTTTCTTAAAAGGTACCCCTCAAGATGTTTAATCACAATTTCTCCAGTTCTGAAGTTCCTTTATTATACAACTTAACTGACTTCAGCAGATGTAGAACGCTCTTCATGAGTTCTGTCTTCAATTGTCAAGGATCGTACAGATAACCAGAAACCAACAACTACTGTATAAAGTATATTCAAAACTCTCACCAAATCAAATTTCTTTCAGGTGTTCATGAGCTGTGATTTATACAGAGGCTTAAAAAAGCTGCAATCAAGATATCATTTTCCCATTTCATAGTTCTGCCCCTAATTCACCACATAAGAAGTGAAGATAATGCAAGAATAAACTATGCAAACCTCAATTCAGGAATCGTTTTCCTGAAGAATTCCAGAAAAATTTCCACATTTTATCATTTTTCTGGGAGTAAATTCATACACATCAGGATCAACCTTTGTGGCAATATTGATCATGTTAGCCACAAAAAAATTTGCGCTTTTTTAACAATAAGGGGTTTCCTGGACGCCCAAAAAAAAAAAATGTCAAGGGGATTTCCAGGAGATTTTGTCTCCATAACAATTTCCATTCTTCTGAAAGCTCAAATGACTCTACTTCAATACCACACCATCATACTAATATACCCATAGGACCTCCTAATCTTCAAATCTAGGACACCAGTCCATAATCCAGAATTTGTGAGGTTTTCGAATTTGTACATAAAAAACTAAAGTGACTTGTGATCAAAGCACTACAATATTACATAGATTTTCTGAAATGGAACTCAAGGTCAGGGGGTCCAACAATCTCATTTAATGCTAAAGAAAGGAACAAACAGAACAGAGGAAAACTAAGACATGATATGACAATGAGAGAAGAAAAGATGAACAAACAAAGACTGGAGAACAAGACGAGACAGCTCCCTATAAACAGACGCTAGGGCCCATACCAATCCTGCCAGGATAGCCTAAACTAAAAGCTAAATGCTAGGAGCACAGGATCTGGATCTGCTCCCTTTAACCACTATCTCTTGCTGATGGAGGTGTCGCTTTAACTGATCACACCCCACTCAAACTGGAGAAATCCAGAACAGACTAGCCTGGGTGATATCTGAGGGGTCAGCTGGCATCTTACAGAGAAAAGCAATAAATGGTGCAACTAAATGATGAGGCGAGGCACCCTCATCCTGATGGAGGCATAGATTTACTAGAGGTAAGTGATCAAGATATTCACCTCTGTTTAACAGGAACAGCGCTACCTGGAGGGGGTATGCTGTGTGAGGCCCATGCAGCTGTTTGTAGGGAGAGACCACACCAGAGCACCCGCCAACCTCCCACGTGCTCAACACTGACAATTACAAACAGACACACAGACCACATATTTGGATGGCATCCTTTTTCCTAAAAATTGTCCAACATATTTGCCTGTGTTGAAGTATAACATCATTTTCTGCAGACAGATCAGAAGAAAATTTTAGTATCACTTTGTTCAGAATTTTAGGCTGGTTCCAATGGCAGGAACTGACTTTATGTGTCAGCTCAAAACTTAAAGCATGAAATAATTTTAGAGAGATATCAGGTCTCTTCAAACTAATAGTCAGGCTGTGTAGGCTCTCTGCTTTTTATCTGAACCTCAATCATGTGAAGTACATTCTACCTCAACACAGACAATGTGTGCAGAAGATACAATTCAATCCTTTGTAAAACTAAACAACTTACATCCTCCAGACATCCCAGTAGGAATAAAATGTTCAGCTGACATAAAAAGCATTGAAAATCTGGTGGAATAAGTTTACACTGTCGTTATGAAAGACAACAGCTTTTCATATCATGTCTATTGCTCCACAGCAGCTAACATTTGTCCCAGCATTTTAGGGCACACTGTCTTAACCACAATATATGATAGCTTTCCATATTATGTCTGTCACTCCACAGCAGATGAAATTTGTCTGTGCACTTCAAAACTTTTATAATATGCAACCCTGACTATCTGAATATCGTTGCCTAGTAAAATCGTGCACATCATTATGTCTGTTGCCCAAGGCTGAACAAAGTTCCAGAATTTTGCTCCAAACCATCAAAAGTGTTGTTTGATGTTGTCTTGCTCTGGCACATTATCTTGTTCCATGCTGTCACTTGTGGAACAGGCTGAACTTCAACAGGTGGATGACTATCAGATGCTTACAACAGATTCATGAGCAGTAATCTCTGTGGTGCCTGGCTTGACAACATCTAATTTCTGTGATGCAGGGTGACAAGACTTTTCTGAGGAGAAAATAAACATGGCACTAAGCTCCTTCTGTGGTGCAGAAAATTAGTTTAAAACAAGACAGTTTAAGAATATATTTCAAATTCATAGAGACATTCCTGTATTTGAATGCATCTACCTATACATCATCATTATCCGGTGTATTTAATCCATTTATGGCTACTTGACTTTATATGTAGTTGGAAATTTGAATACATCTGTGCAGATGTATCATGTGGCTCAACATCTGAGTGTACAGCTGTTGCAAACTGTCAGATGAAGGGACAAAAACCTGTGTCAGCCAATTTAACTGGATTTTTTACCTCAGGCATTACAAAACTGCATGATTCATTAACAAGACCATAAAACTGCCACCCTTGTTTCATTTTCAGGAAAAGTATTAGCCAATGAGAAAGAATCTTGGGGCCATTCTAGGTTTTTCTGGCTGCAAGCTGATAATATCATTTCTATTACTGAACATAGGTCATTATCACTATCAAATCAGTGCTATAATAAAAACCTCTCCTCTATGAACAAATTGTGCCAGATGTGTTAAACCCGTCAGTAAAATCATTGTGTAATCTTTTCTCAGACTGTAAAATAAATCTTAAGCCTCATAATATGCATGATGGACTGGTATAAACTTATCCTTATTACACCTAACGCTAATCTATACCGATTCACATCTGAATGCTAAACTGGCATGCATGCTTTGTAAACTGGTACACTCTGACCAGATGGATGTCCGTATCCAGATACTGTAACCAGTCTTAGTTGAAGAGCGCTTCTCCAAAACTCAGTAAACGCACTTTTGTTGAAAAATGAGTTGGTGGTGTATTCAAAAATGCATTTGTTAATTCATTCAAAATCTAATTGACCTCAAAATCTGCGCTTCTTCAAATTTTACATCATTTAACAGTAAATAAAAATAGATGTGTGAAATGCAATTATCTTAATGTTACTTCCCTTTATTTCTCAGAGACCATATGCTGAGTTTTGGAAAAAAAAGCAATTTGCTATCCTTTTCCTCAATGCATCACCAATCAGTGCTAACAAAATATAGCAACAGTGATATTCTTTATGTTTATTAAGAATGTGGATGGAAAGTTTTTTTTTTTTTTTGGGCATAAGCGCCATATGGGGGAAAAGTGTTAAAGGGCATTCAAACAAATATTTCCTTACCTTATTGACTTGACAGTAACATCTTCCGTAGTCGTATCCTCCGAAGCCAAATCAACAATCAGTTTCACAATTGGTCCTCTGCCTGAAAATTAGACTGGACTGCTATCTTCTTTGTCAAATGAGTGGACAATTTGTGATGCCAGGCCTTTTCTTGACATATATGCCTGAAATAAAATTAAACAAGTACTGTATTATGTTTCTCAGTAATCACATTAAGTTCATTTATTCTGCATGAGCATATTTAGAGATATTGATGGTGTGCCTTTTGTTCATGTCATCACAGAATTACTGAATGCTTTTTAGCAATATTCAGTTTAAAATAGCGTCAATGAGGTCGTTGCCTCTTCTGCAATCAAATTATAAAGTCCAAGAGATAAGAATTTCAAATAAGTCTCACATCTTTAACTGGATTCGTGTCTACTCTGACAACCCTAACTTTACCTTAACCCTACTCCTACCCTTAATCCTAAGCAAGACAGGAATTTAAGTTGTGGCTAGTCCCTAACTCTAATGTCTGTCAAGACAGGAGTGCCATGTGTGAGTCTCATTCGGAACTTCTTCCCTGCATAATGCAAGTATTAGTAAGGTAATGGGTTCCTGTCTTCTGGTGAATCAGCCTGCTCTGAGATCGATCTTCTTTCAGCAGCACTGAAGGTTTGCATAAAGAGTGCTAAATTAAACTCCTTTTAAAACCAAATAATACCCATAATTTTTTTCCTACCAAAATAGGGAGGGATTTCCAAACACACCTCACAGCCACCAATGACTGAGTGGAGATCAAACCCTGAAAAGGAATTCCTCAGAAGTCTCACACCCCTAACCAGGGCTTATGCTCACCATTACAACCCCAAAGGTGACTCTACCCTTAACCCTAACTCTAATGTCTGTCGTATAGGAGAAAGAGGTGTGAGTCTCATTCAGAAATGCTCCCCAAAATACAAAGCCTGCGTCCTATTTTATTACCTCAACATAAAAGTGATATAAAGTTGATATTGGATCACAGAATGTAGAATTAAGAGGAATTTCTGGAATGATGAAATATGTAAGGTCATTAAAAAAACTGACATTCATAAGAGAAAGTGAAGAATACTGAGAGAGAGAGAGAACGAATGCCATTCTTACCTGCAAGCTGTAACAGATGTAGCAAATATCTGTTTATTCCCCTCAGCACTTCCAAGAGGGTACCTATTTATAATCTTTCTCAGGTTTGGCCCAAACTGGTTCTTGTTTATTCTTGCATCATGGGGCTATTGGCTTGAGTCATCCATTATTGGTTAAGATGTTCGTATTGTTACTTCCATATCCTTAAATTTTTTCTGCCATCTTCTGCAAAGCCTTTTCAAAACTCAAGTTCTCTCTTCTCTTCTGAACCGTTCAGGAAAGAGCCTCATTCTCTTGTGTGACGAAATCTCAAGTCTCTTTAAAGACAGCTAAAACACTGCTTGTTTGCCCTTGAACTGTCAATTTACACTTGGAGATGGAATTGCAATTGGGATACTAATGGTGTGTCTTCTGTTTGCCAATGTGGTTGGAACTGCTGCTTACGATAGTTGCAGAGATTTGAATGTGTGGCAAGTGAGATCATAGATGTGTTGTTAACGGCGTTGGCCATGACTAAGATTCTGGATGATCTGTCAGTGGCAGAGCCATGTGATGTCTCCATATTGTCTGTGGCAATGGCACAAATGTGTGGATAAAAGTGATGCTGCCAGCAAATATGGCACAAGTGGGTGTGTCCAAAAGTGACCATACTGGAGCTGTTGATATCATGGAATAGTTGGGATCAACAGTGACGATGGTGAAGCTGTATGAAGATCACACAGGTCAGAACTAAAGTTGTGTTATTGATGATCTGGTCAGTGCAAATGGCATGAGTAAGTGTATTTGAAGTGTCCATGCCAAAGCTGTTGATGACACAGGGTGCAGATCAGACCAACAGTGTTTGTACTAAAGCTGAATGAAGATGACACGAATCTGAACAAGAGTGATATCTCTGGTGCTGCTGATAATGTCTATGGGATAGACAAAATGACGATACTGAGTTGTTACTGTCATAAATAAATATGGTAATAGAAATTCCATTCAAAGGTGACCATGCTGAAGCTGATGACCACGGCAGAGGTAGGGCCAGTAGAGTACTGAAGCTGCATAAATAGTGTACAGGTTTGATCAAAAAGTGATGTTGCTGATGTTAATAAAAATGGCAAAAGCATGCATATTTGTCAGTGCTGAAGTTGACAATGATCACAGTGCAGGTGGGAACAAAAGTATAGGTGCTGAAGCTGTATGAAGATAGCACCTTTGTGGACGACTGATACCACTGATGCTGTCTATGAAAAGGTGGAGTCAATGGTGACTGCTGAAGAGGTTGATGACCATAGTGCAGGTAGCAACAATAATGACAAAGCTGAAGCTGTATGAAGACTGCACTGATAGGTATATATTTAGAAGTTACTGTGCCGAAGCTGTTGATTACGGTGCACATGGAGACAACAGTAGTGGTGCTGAAGTTGCACGCATATGGCACATGTCTAAACAGAAATGATGTCACTGATGATGTTGAAAACCCCTATGGTGGTAACAAAATAAAAGTAAAAAGACGGTAGTTTTACATTCTTTCACAGAGAGTTCAGTTTGTTGTCTGAAATATTCATCATGGTATTGTTGAGCTCCCATGTCGGCAAATACCTGAAATAAGAGCATTAAAAGAAACATGACTGTAAGCCTCTTGAGAGTTTGCTATGGAGGAATTCCAAATGAGATTCCCACCTGATGATCCTCTCTCAACAGACATTAGGGTTTGGGACTCACCTCAACTGATGCCCCTCTCTCGATGGGCATTATGGTTAGGTTAAGAATAGGGTTAGGGTCTGGGTTCTATTAGCAGACACGAGTTCTGGGTAGGGATGTGAGTCTCATTCGGAATTCCTTCCGCTAGCTAGACCTTTGCATTAAATCTAGTCTACTCACTAAGGTAAGAAGATTTCCTGGATATAATTTTCTGCATTGAGCCCTTAGGGCTTATGGAAGACACGAGATATACTGTAATTAAATAACTGATTTTTTTGTAATCTTAGATGGTTTGGACAGACAAATAGTCTTGTAAGGCGCTTGGGAGTCTGAAGCTCCCCGTACATAGTGAAATGATCCTGATCTAGACTAGTCTATGTACTCAGCGTCAAGCAGGAATACGTCTTCTTGGATCACAGTTGTGAGCAGACAATCTAATCTAGATCTAAACTACTCTCTTACCAATAATGAACACCGTTGTAACTTCATATTTGATGTAGACCTAGACACCTGTGGTTTCAAACAGGTTGAGAGCCTGGTAAAGTCTGATCGACAAGCTCTTGCAACTAATGCACTGGAGTTTTTGACTGGACTCTGCAAATGTTTGGGACTCGGGCGTCATTGGCAGGAAAACGGTGTGCGAATTTTATTAGCTGTGAGCGGTACTCACTCACAATGCCATAGTGGGCCACCAGGTTTAGGGAATCGACCTCATGTTAAGATGATTAAACATAATCGAGTTGTGAAGAGCAAGATTTCATTGCAAAAAGATCTAGGTTCAGAGGGGGCAAAAGACCACGAGTGTTGTCGGGAAACAGCAAGGAATAAAACAAGGCAATTATTAACCTACGAAGCTCTATCCCTGATCAACACTTTTCCTCCATAGGTTGCTATTCAGCATCAGCAATTTGCCATCCTTTTCCTCAATGCATCACCGATCAGTGCTAACAAAATATAGCAACAGTGATATTCTTTGTTTATTAAGAATGTGGATGGAAAGGTTATTGTTTGTTTGGCAATAAGCGCCATACGAGGAAACAGTGTTAAAAGGCATTCAAACAAATATTTTCTTACCTTCTTGACAGTAACATCTTCCATAGTCGTATCCTCCGAAACCAAATCAATAATCAGTTTCAAAACTGGTCCTCCACCTGAAAATTAGACTGGACTGCCATATTCTTTGCCAAATGAGTGGACAGTTGGTGATGCCAGGCCTTTTCTTGATAGATCTGTCTGCAATAAAATTAAACAAGTACTGTATTATGTTTCTGTTTCTCAGTAATCACATTGGATTCATTTATTCTGCATGAGCATATTTAGAGATATTGATGGTGTGCCTTTTGTTCATGTCATCACAGAATTACTGAATGCTTTTTAGCAACATCAGTATAAAATAGCCTCAATGGGGTCGTTGCCTCTTTTGCAATCAAATTTAAAGTCCAAGAGATAAGAATTCCAAATAGGTCTCACATTTATAATTGGACTTGTGCCTACTCTGACAACCCTAACTTTACCTTAGCCCTACTCCTAACCTTATTCTTAAGCAAGACA
>JAWQUT010001092.1:40694-54443 GCA_033807755.1 Ellobium chinense | reverse complement strand
TTGTTTTGCACTGGAAAGAAACATTAATAGTAATAAATTTCAGATTGTGTACCGTGAATGTGTGAAACGGACATATTTCTCAATTTCTTGCTGGAGTGAACTTCTGTTTTTAGTGTTACTGAGACTGGGGCGCTTGACTCCTTTCCCAAGCCTCATACCCTAATAATAATAATATAGGGACATATACTACCATCATCACCCCAGCTAGACGAACCTACACCTGACCATCATCACCATCTACACGATTTGATACATTCTTTATTGTGGTGGTTGTGTTGTTCTTGTTTCTTCCCTGCGGGATCCTCCTTACCCCTCCCGCTCACACATATATAAACTTCAAAACCGATATTATAGTCCCAGGGAGGGTGACGCCCGTTTTGTGAATACCGCTTGCATGATTAGCAAATGTATTCTTCACCTCAATAAGAATTGTATCTTGTTAGACCTGCATGGGACCATCTATCGGAGTTATCAAGTACGTGGAGAAGTTTCCCCACTCCGTCTTCGTTCTTTTAACTTTTCAGTGTTTGGCAGGAAAGCTGAAACGTACAGGCAAAAATAGTGGATGGTATATCTTTTGTTCAACTTAAGCAGCTGAGCCTCACAGGATTTAGATTTAGAAGGGCATTTAATGCTTGAAATTATCAGAATCACTCTCTCACTTAACCGCCCTCCCCCTCCGAAAACCTTCGCGAAATGCTCTGTGGGGCAAAATGACAGTACACGCAGTATGGTGTAACAGCAGTGTGGTGTGCAAGCAGTGCAATATTTTATATATTGTTGTTGTGATTAAGCGCAGTGCATGGCAGCTAGGTGTATAATAGCAAATCTATATTCCCATTTCCCAGCATAAAGTCTTCGCATGAATTTGGGTCATTTGTGTGCCCATGAATTTGGGTCATTTGTGTGCTCTTACAGTAGTTGTGATTTGGCCACCCTCCAGGATCAATACTATCTTCGAGCTTCCCCATTTCCTTCAAGTTGATTTTATCAATATTATAAATGGTCAGTGACATATTCCTGACCATGGTTCTCTCAGAGAGTTTACGTGGCTGCATCCCTTTGATTGATGAAGATTGTCCTTTCTGAATGGCCTTTTCTATTTACCAATTTCTAGTATGTTAATGACACTTGAATGGGAACATACGCCGAGTAGATTGGGTGCAGTATTTTCTTTTTATTTTTAAATATTGTGAAGAAATCTTTCGTTTGGTCAAAGATTGTCGACAGAGGTGCCAAAAAATACCCCAAAAAACCCAGGACAAATCGTGAAGAACTGATGAAAATCTTGGCTGATGAAACAGTAATGATGGTAAGATTTAATAAAACACAGCCTCATAATTATCTTACCAGCAATATGCCCGGAACCTTCAAAAATACATAGTTATTTTGAAAATACATACAGTACATTTTCGGTAAGTGGTGTGAAATGGCTACAGAGAGAAAATAGAATGAGAAACATCTCAGAGTGTACACATTCTTCGAAGTCTCCGGCTGATCAGTCTAAATAGTCTAAACACCAGAGATCTGGAGATGGTTCGTATCCGTGGCGATAGATTCCACAGATTTTTTTTTTCAAAGTTGTCGCCCTTNTCTAGTCTCAACATTCTCGCGTGCTCCCTATTCTCCGCCACTACCACTACCGCCTTCCCTCCCTTAGTTTCACAGTTCTTATTTTGCCCTCCTTCCCCTCACCCCCACCCCCCTCCAAAAAAAATAATAAATTAGTACGCGTAGAAGTAGCGTGGCTTTGTTTATTTCGGGCCTTCTTTTGACTTCTGGAGGCCGTTTCATTTTTACTTCAGGGTTGTTTTTTTTTTCAGTCATTCAGTTATTGTTTCATTTTATTAGAAAAAGCAGTCTAGGATAGGTCCTATCAGTTGTTCAGTAGCTGAATCTCATCTGGCACCCTAAATGTTCACATTCATATAAACACATATACAAACGTACACACACTCACACACACAGAGTATCTCACAAGCCAGAGCCCTTTGTTACCCAGTTAGCATCGACGGTATCAAACTTTAACGCTTAGTCACGATCCTTCTCCTCCCAGCCCATTCCTGCTATCACTGCTAACCCTTCCTTAACATAAACAATCTCAATTAAATCTAATTAGATTGTAGGAAGTGCGACACTGCCGCGGTAACTTCGCGCTGAGCGTGTGGCTCGATTAATGTTGAGTCGAGCCAGATTAAAGCGACTCAAAAAGATCGGAGCAAAACTCGATCTTTTTGACTCGAGCCGAACTCGCTGACTCGATGAATCGAGCCGCTGGTAAAGATCGACTCGACTCGATCTTTTGACTCGAGCTGCCCAGCCTTACTAAACACCAGAGATCTGGAGATGGTTCGTATCCGTGGCGATAGATTCCACAGATTTTTTTTTTCAAAGTTGTCGCCCTTCCACTAACATTTGCATTCAACTTCCTGGAAGAGCTTGACCCTTCCTACTTTCACTTACTTGCCTTCCAGTGTACCAGCTAAAGATGACCCCTCTCCTTTTTATAGAGATCTAAGGAGGCAAGCTCAGGTGTAATAGAAAGCTATGGAAATACCTGGTAAACTTTTGTAATTTACAGACCAGACTTTACTGCGATGTCAGAGCAGCTGTAGCCTAGTAGCAGTGGCAGTGTAGCAATCAAAAGACATGATCAACTGATCAATCAAGATAGACGTCTAGTATATTAACTAATCTAGTAAAGAGATNCATTTGCAAACGATTTTCACCACAAGCTTTGCAAGGGGCAGTCTCCCTAATAATGGTCAAGTGGGTCAAATGTGATCACCAAGGATGCTCACATTGGACACATGTCTCATTCTGCACTCCTTTCAGAGTTGTTAGGCTAGGTGATACGTACATCTGCCCATGTCATCATCAGCCAGCTATGGAAAAATAGTGCAACTTGACCACCTTCTTTTGTCATGTTTGCACAATTTCAACAGTTCTGAGTTAAAATTTGAAATTTGTAACTTTAACTAATTTTTGGTGGACAGATTTTATGTCTGCACATTTGTGAATTCATCGGTTGAATCTGTACTTCAAATTTTCACTGATTCAAGTGTCTGAACGCACCCTGCCACGCCCACCTCACACACCGGAACATGATTGCCGAAAATACATGACAGATTCAAAATGGTGGAACCCAATGGGTCAGCGTGTTCAATCGCTCTGTATTCCCGGGGAATAGGGTTTTAACCCACATAGACATTATTTTTTGGAGGTAAGTTGGATAACCCTTTGAATTATTTTTGTTTTCAATTTAGTTTTTGTGTTTGGAGTTGGCATTTGGAGTTTCTTTCGTTAGACTGCCGAAAATACGTGTCACCTTTGTAGTAATAGTGACCTAGTGTAGATCCAGAATCAGAATTGAGAATACTAATATTTAATAATAGACAAGTCATAGAATCGGTGCTGTCGTTAGAGAAGGCCTATTAATAGATCTAGTGATAGTGTTGATCTCTCATAATGGTAACTACAGTGTTCTGTAGACTACTTTCCATGGTCCATTTGTATGCATTTTGTTTGAAAAAGATTAAAGTAAGAAAAGGGCGCTTGAGGAGAGGAGGGGTCTCCTTCCCCCCATCCCAACAAGATCAGTTTCAGAAGTGCTTCCCCTACAGTTTTACTTTTTACTTACAAGCACAGTTACTTCTGTCACCACTTAAGGTAAGTTTCACTAAAAGAAGACACCCTGAAAATTGTTTGTGTCATGTTTAAAATTGTGAATTGGTGCATGTGCATAATGATACGGATTTNTAAAGTATTCTGCATTTTTATTGTCTCAGCATGATTTTGTTTGACATGTCTACTGTTTACAGAGGTCTTAAAAGACTCATACCAACATACTGTCACCCGTCCACAGAGCATTGGATAGACAGCTTGGCCATGTGGCTGGAATGTATTGACGCAAACTTTTGGCCGCCACATGTACAGTGGGTGTAACAATTCGGACTCTGGATAATGTAACTGTGGGTTGTCTGAGGCTGGCAGAGGCGTTATATCATTATGACAGATGCTTGAAAGACTGTTTTATTGGAACAATAGGGTATCGTATGATTTAATAGGGTCAGTAGGACGATACAACTTTCCTTTAATATAGAGCTATTACTATTAGGTAGGCTGTGGGAATATTGACAATGGAATTATTGGAATGTATCCATGAAGTGCTGGTAACCACCATCTTATTATCTACCGCTATTTCCCTATTATATTTGCTTACAGAATCAAATCAGACATTTAGATTTTAATCAAATACCATTTTCACATCAGGTGAACTTTGTTTAGAGTGGAATAAGTCAGTTACTGCCTTGAAATAGATGTCCTCTGATGTCCCTATCGATACTCTGCTACCTCCGGTGTCGTGCTGATTACCGCCGACCAATGTGCAGCGGTGTTGCCACCAGTACATATTTTCCCATAAGGCAGGGTAAAATGGCTTCACATTAAAAGCCATTTTCCCCCACTTAACGGGAATTCACTCCTCGTAAATTCTTGGAACAACAAATTATGAAATGTCGGATCAGTGCATAAATGTATGGTTTTATTCTTTTTAGTTGTAAACTTATATTTTTCTTGCTTCCTCACTGCATATAGGGAAATAGGAAAAAATGAGGAAAAGCACATGGCCAGAGTGGCAACACTGATATACGGCAGGCTGCTTTGGCGATGTTAGAAAAGGGCATTATGCTTAATTTTTCGCCCTCTAAGAAAGTAATTTCCTTGAGCAACATAATATGACAAATGTCATATAACTTTACTGAAAGTCAGATTGAGCTCTCTTTTTTTCAGTTTACACAATATGTTTATAAATTATTGCATTTTTCATTTCACAAAACAATAAAATGTCACAGTTGTTGCAATGCCACTTTCAGTGGGCAAGAAAGCGCAACGTGGTCTTGGCAAATTATTCATACAAACCTCTAAATCATTTCTTTTTCCTCCATTCTGAATTATGCTACTGGAAAAACAGACTAAACACCGTTGCTATGGTAATGCAAGGGAAATCACTATCAATTTTGGTAGAAACTAGTTGCAAATGGAACGGTGATTACTGGCACAGTACTTTCATGCCAGCACTCAGCTCAATTTTTCTTAGTAACCGCTGAAGTTACATTCATCAAACTTTTCATCAGTTGGCTGATCAAATCATGAATTCCAGTTTTTATCCCATGTGGAATTCACAGTTTAATCAACTGATCAACATTTTTTTGTCATTTAAGCATCTATCGGACACAATTCATTTGCATTTTCACTTTTGACATACACTTATTCTTCATAAACTAATTGTCACATGTACAGTAGTTATGCCTCACAGCACCTTTTAAGTCACATTTCCAAGCTTTACAATGACTTCGGATGATCTGTACAATTTATGTGTTTTGCTTTGCTCTACAATTTGATGTATGACATGTTGATGTAACTCGCACAGCTACTCTGCCAGCCTCCATTAAGCTCCAGCTCATTGTTCCTTTTTCCACATCAAAACCATTTTCCTCTATTCAGTTTGGAAGGCCAAGCCTCTGAAGCAGTAGCTCTCCGCTAAATCCATGTCATCTTGTAATATTTTACACTGACTTTCACATTAAAAAATCTGGGTCTGAGTGCAGTAAGTCAATGTCTCGCTCCAGCATGGCTCTTCATGCCTAAATTTCTTCCCTCAAAGCTAATTGGAAGCTATGGCTGCTGCAAAAACATCCTATCTGTACTACATTGCTTATGTAAATATACTTTGATGTCATTCACTGTACATGGCTGCCTTGCTGACGTCTGTACATGACTGAGCACTGGTAGAGGCTCAAATTCAGCTAATAGCCCATAGCCAAGTGTGCCTCCCGCCTTACTCCTTCTTCATCAATAGACAATACCTCAACAACACAATTTGACACCATTAACATCTTCTTCATGCACTACAGTATTAATGGTTTTCAGGTTTGGGTTACATATTGAAAAACCTGTATAACTCCCCATACAACACTACTGTACAGCACAGTGACACAAAATTGAACTTTGATTAATACTTGAAAAATGAGTTCTTGCTTTATTACGATGTGATGGAACATGATGTTAAACTCAACCATTCTATGAGCATGAATGTATTATAATTTAGACTAGTACTTTGTATTCAGTACTTTTCACAGACTTGAAGTTGATGAGCATGTTCTATTTATTGAATAAGTTTATATTGATTCGCTTTATCTGAAAGCATTACTTGAAAATTAAAATCGTGTAAAGTTATAGTTCTGACCCAGGTGGCTGGGAACAAACTTTGAGACTATATTGTAAGTTGTTGCATGAGGCTCATGCAAAAGCTGAATTGCTAGATCTTTGCTGGGATAGTGAGCCAAGTGCCAAGAAAACACAAGATATAGCTGAGACTGTATTATACAATCCCAATCTCACAATGCTAGCAACATTGTGTCCTGTGAAATCTTTGTCATGACATGAGGAACAAACAGCCCTCTAATGCAGTGTCACCGAACATCACATAGAACTTTGTGACAATGTATAAATGAAACTTAACCTAGAATAGGTGTACCATAGTCATAATAATTTACTGAAGTCTACGACAGACTTGAATAATTCTATGTACTTCTACAAGTTTAATCTACTCAACCCCCCTGAACTTCTGGCTGCAGTTAGATCACTGCCTGACAGCCATCAATGTACTTTTGTGCCTAGGCAAGATACCCATAGGCATGTTTCGTTACCCCCCGCGCCCCCCCCTGCCTTTTTCCTTCCCCCTCCCCTGCTCCTTCCCCACTCTTTGCCATGTCTTCAAATTACAAAACATAGATCTAGATCTATCAGATCACAGTGTGCTTGATATAGACTGCTGGATTTCAAGTAGATCTAGTGGCTTACATCTAGATTTAGATCTAGTCTAACCACTCTTGATCTAGAGTCTAGACTAACCATGTTTAGTCTAATCTGTTTACTCAGTCAACAAGAAAGGTGCATTATACAAGGGTCACCTTTTAATTATCGGGACTCACCTATTTCTAGGCATGATATCTGCACGAAATTTTCACAACTTTTCGAAGTACTTTCCTCCATGCTGCACACAAAGTTTCATTCTTCTGAACCATTGGAAAAAGCCGTTGCGCCACTGATCAGGGGTCAAGATCAAAGTTATGTTTTGAAAGGCAGTCACAGCTTCTTCAGTATCTTCAAACATGCGTCCTTTAAGTTGAGATTTGATCAGTGGAAACAAAGAGAAGTCACAAGGTACCAGATCATGTGAATATGGTGGATGAGGCATAATTTTCACCTTTTTGTCCATGAAATATGCAGTTGTTTTTGCTGCAGCATGCGCTGTCGCATTATCGTGATGCCACAAGACTCGCTGTATTGGTGTTCTTGGGTGTCGGTTTTTCCACAGTTCGAGAATTCTGGGAATGCACTTGGTGACGTACCAATCAGAAGTAACAGATTTCTGATTTTCAAGTAGGATCATTCCGATGTGGCCAGTCAAGCCAAAGAACACAGCGGCCATTTGCTTTTTGATGCTGCGCTCACAATGTAATTTCTGAGGTGGTGGTTGTCCTTCAGCGACCCAGCAACTGGATTGCTGTTTCGTTTCTGGGTCATACTTATAGATCCATGTTTCGTCACCAGTGATGATGTTGTAGACCTCTTTTGATGCACCTTTGTTGAATTTATGGAGCATTTCTGTGCAGTAATCTACAGGCTGTTTCATTTGATCGACTGTGAGATAATGAGGGACCCATCTGGCACAAACCTTTCTTAGGCGAAGATATTGATGTAAAATTGTAAAGACGCTAGTCGATGAAATGCCCAACATCTCCTCTATCGCAACATATGTAATTCTTGGGTCAGCTTCAACAAGAGTGCGAACAGCACTAACTTTCTCTTCTGTTACTGTTGAAACAGGACGACCGGGATGGTCATCATCTTTCAAGCTCTCTCTTCCAAATTTATATTCTTGATACCACCTACAAACTGTAGTCTTGGAAGGAGCAGATGTGTTGAAAATAGATTTTAATTTGTCATGACACTCAGTTGCAGATAACCCGAACTTGAAATCATAGAAAATCATAGCTCGGAAATCACGCTTTTCGAGATTCATTTTGCGTCTTCTGCTAACGCACCTGTAGCTCAGTTTAGATAACTAAATTCGCGATATTTCCGGTTCCAATGGGAGCAGTACTATAAAATTTCCGGATTTTCCCGATAAAAGGAGCAATGTTAAGGTGTGAAATTTTCAACACTCTAGCGCAGCGGGAAGTGAACGAGTCCCGCTAATTAAAAGGTGACCCTTGTATTAGCCCAGATGTAGATCAGTTACTTTACATTGATGCTAATTACAAATGCCTTAGACATTTTGATAAATTTAAGATCAAGTCACTTGCTGTTTCTCATACATAAGCTCTTCCCTCCTTTTCTCAAAGGATTTGCATAAAAGATAGTCCACTTAATTTATTGTCATAGTATGACATGACAGGTAGCTGATATTGGTTCATGCTGAATGCCAAAAGAAATGCATATTTGGCAATATCTTAACAGTGTCACAGACGTTAATCTGGGATGACCAGCAGAGGCTGAGCTCTAAGGCTGTACAAATTCATAGTGCAGTCAAACCTCAGTGACACTTGAGCTATGAAAAGAATCTTGCAAACCATATGCTTAGGCTGTGATAAAAATGTTCTCTGGCAGAGTGAATAGGAGATGTCACAGTTATGCCTGAGCTCAATACAGTTTGAGCTTTTGGAGGTATTTTTAAATCTTGGTGGATCTTTTTGGGGAGATTACTGGATAATACTGCAATACAAGGATATGTGCCTCGTGCAGTATGCTGCAAAGTGGAGTCATTTAACCAGTGCTGCCATTCTGGCCATGTGCTTTTTCTCTACAAAGAGAGTGATCTTTTTCCCTACATTTCGCACACATGATATTGAAGCAAATTTAGCACAAAAATCATACAGGTTTATTGTTAATGTGAAGTAAACCAGGCATTTTCCCACTTTACCCTTTACATCACAATTTTTCCCACAAGCAAGCCATTTTTACCATTCCCTCTGGAAAATTCCTAGTGAGGTATCAACACTGTAGGTTTTGTGCAAAGCTAAGTGTAGCAGAGTGTGTGCAGAGGCTTCTTGGGTTTCTTGGCATGATATCAAAGAAGGAAAACTTATCACCATAGTCTAGACAACTAAATGTATTACTCGAGGGGGGAAAAGAGGACTGTAAGTGATTATGTCATGAGCATAACAAATAGTTCATGCTGGGGGCACTGTGGCTATGCGGTTTGAGAGTCGCACCCAGAAATTGAAAACTTGTAAGTCTAAGGTTTATATGTTTGACTCCCGATATGGGCGGTTTCCTCATTCGACTCATGTGTAAATGAGTACCTGGCTTTAGAGCTGGGAGGACCAGGACGCTGCACTGCTGGAAACCAGCAATGCCTTTGTTATGTATTTCATTTGTAATATTATGTATTTACATGTGTGATGTGTATTTTTATGTTATGTGTTTGTATTATGAATGAGTATAACACTGTATGACATTGTAAAACAATTTCTCTAAGCGGTAAATAAAGTCATATCTTCATTTTTTTTCATTTTCATACAACAAAACAGAATAAGGCATCTGGGTTTGGTTAAATATTTGTACTTTTGGAAATACATTTTTAAAAAATAAATTGTTCTGAAGCCAATTTTTACCCAGCTCTACATGGGTTGCGCTTAATGACGAGCAGCCACCGATAATTTGTAGATACATCATCAAGCTAGAAGAAATAAATTGTGCACAAGACGGGGACTGGATTCAGAGTTTGCACTGAATTTGCATGAAATAGTGTGTTTGCAGCTTGCAGCAAGATATAAAATTTGCTATTACAGACAGGAAATGTTGATTCTTAAGTGTTTAATTAAACGCCATTGCCAGTTATGACGTCCATGTTGGCAACTTGCTGCCAACAGGTGGCAGTGTTAGTGCTGCATAAGCTGATGGTGATGCTTGTGCTGTGGAACTCATTTACTATGAATAATTGAGAAGGACTTGTTAATATTTTGTCTGAATCTTATCAGAAGTCTTAAAATATGTGGTTGGTAATAGCCAATAATGGATGGAGACATTTAAGACATTTGAGTTTGAATGTCAGAGGAATCTTATTGTTTCTGTCTACAAAATAAAACTGAAATTTGAAAATCTGATTCAATTTCTTTTAAAGGCTTTGTCTACCACAGCTGACAGCTCTAACAAGTCACTCTGCATATTTGGAAACTTTTAATTCTTTCTATACACTGTAAGACTTTCAAGTTGCAAGAGCAAGTATTTAAACTGTAATAGGTAAATCCATACATTATTTACAAAGCATTGATCCACACTGGGTATTAATAAGTAAGTAAAGAAAACCATAAGAATTTAACAAATTTAGAATATATATATACATTTTTGGACATGTGACCTTCCTCAGATACAGAAAACAATAAATGAACTAAAAATGAAGTGCAAGAAGTAATGAGCTTTTAAAAACAAATGGTGAGCAGAAATCATGGAGAAAAAAAAGGGGCATACACAGGAAATTGATATCAAATACTCATTTGATGTATGCCTTTTGATCATGCATGAATTCATATGATGATTCATTCATTCGTGCGAGTCATTATTATTCTATTATTCCATTATTGAGGTGCACCTTGGTATTAAAATCTTCCTTGGTTTAGTTTAGTAAAAGTCCTGGAAACTGCACTCCAGTAAGAATAGGCAAACTTTTTAAAAAACTTTTTTCTTTTGTACCTCTTTACACTTGGAGTATTCTTTCCATTCTTACTTTCTTAGTGCAGCTTGAGGACATTTAGGTGTATCTCAGTATCAAGCATTTTTTTTCCACGCACTTTCACTTAATATTTTGAGGAGGGAAGGGCAGAGGAATTTGATGAAATAATACATAATGAGATGACATTATTTTTTTATGTTTGCCTTCACCTTATTTGGTCAGGTGACCCCCCACCTTACTCAGAGGCATGTGCTCTGCCGCCACTACCACCATACAGTCAGGAAGTTACAAGATCCCGAGCACAAGCAGATCACCCTACTGTGTCAAATCAGAATCAGTCTCAGTCAAGACATGAACTTTCACCTAGACGAAATGCCAACAGACCTGGTAGTAGCAGCAGCCAGACTTCACGACAAAGCAGAACGGAGGGATGGGACCTGCGTATAGCTGGGAGCAATGGGCAGGTTGTGCGTCTGTCTTCCAAGCCTTTATTTCAGTCTAGTGAACAACAGCCTGGCCAGATACTGCACATGAACACACAGTTGTACCAGGCTCCTTCACAACAAAATCATGCAACCCCAAATCCACAGCACATTGTCGTGGTAAGTCTAGAATGATAGGAAGAACATTGCTGATTGAGATGAGGAGTTGGGCCTGAGAGTGTCATAGATGCTTGAAAAGTGGGGGAGGGGGTGGGTGGGAGGAAGACAAGGAAGGAAGGAAGGGAGGCAAGGGTAAGCTGTGGAGAGGGCCTTAAGATGTTCAAGAATAAACATGGGATCCTTAGGGAGATGAAACCCATGGAAGCTAACAGTAGTCTGAGGATGATGTCTTTGAGATTGTAATGACTTGTATAAAAGCATCTCTGAATCTTTCCCATGTGGGATATTTATTGTATTCCTGTGGAGAACTCATCTGTTTTCTAACTTAGTGGCTTTCTACAGCAATATTTTCATTCCTTAAAGAATAGTTAAGTGAGATTCATTTATTAGAAAACTCTCTACATGTACAAATCTAACAGAGATGTGAATAAATTTGCTAATCTTACTGTTTACTTTTATATATTTTATTATGCCTATTACTATTACCAAATGCACATGGATTTATCTGAAGAGTGCCCTTATGTGATGTATATCTGTAAAGTATACTCTGTGATGCCAGCTGCAAGCTAACATTTGCATTAATTATTGTATATTTGCAGCTACTTTTGGTAAAGTTTGTAGCATAGTGATTTTTCTATTTCTTTCATTTTATGTGACCATTGTTCAGAACTTTGTTTGCGGAGGTCATTATGTTGAGCAAGTAGCAGAGAGATTGCTGCTTGCATATCAAAGGGCATTGGCCATGGAGTTAACAAGAAAGAGAAGAACAAATGGTCTTGGTCGTGGCTACAGACCACAATATCCATCATAGTGACTAAGGCAGGAAAACTGTATTGCCTGGAAGAATAGTTGATGAAAATGCCAGTTGGAATAGGCCTTACATCCTCTTCCAACATCATTATTGACATAGTGAATCATAAGAGCCTAAATCCATGATCTGTTGCTCAGAGGTTGCTCATTATTTTTGTGTGGTCTTCACTCCCGGCGCCCCACTGGGTGCTGCCCCTGAACACCCACCCCCTCCTCCAGCTATTTCCTCTATTTTTTATCATCAGCAGGACTAAGCCTGCCAGAATCACAGGTGGACCATTGTGCATAGGTATATTATCGGAATATCAGCAGGGCATTAGTTCAAGTCCTTGACTTCTGACATGGGAAAGGCAAATGTAGGATGCTTGCATTCTGACCATCAGATTCTGATCATAGCTGCATACATGTCTTTGCAAAATTTAATCTGAAATTTGAATGAATTGTTTGTAATATTTTATATTCCTAGATCACACAGCCTGTTCCTAGCAGGAGCAATCCTAATATTCATCTGATAGTCTCCATTCTTGCCACCATCTTCTGCTTCTTCCCAACGGGAATTCCAGCCATTGTCAAAGCTTGCCAGGTAAGCATGTTGGGTTTGTTAAAGATAAAAAGAACATTCATTTATCCCAAAGGGAAATTGTTTTACAATGCCATGCATTATTATACATCTCATTCATAAGACAGATAAATGTGGAACAGTGAACATATACATATATGAAAGCATAATAATACAGATTAAATTCATAACAAAGTCATTGCTAGTTGCTGCAGTGCAGTTCCCTAGTACCCCCTCAGCTCTTAAACCAGGTAATCTTTTACACCTGATTCGAGTTGGGAAATAGGAGTGAAATGTCTTTTCTAAGGACACCACAACGTAAACTGACAGGCCCAAAATTTTTCACAAATCTTTTTCAAATTAACATCTCTCCTTCTGACTTGTTCACCAGTGTTTTATTAGGCAAGTGACAGTGTGCTGATACATATGCCCAGCACATTTTGCTTTTGTATTTATAAGGTTCAAATTGTAGCTGGAAGCCCTATATAGATCACACGTTTATTTACATATTTCTACACCCTGACATTGGTTGGCAGGATCCTACAAAAGGGGGATTTTATATATAATAGGATTGTACACACTCAATGATTTGGCAAAAATCTAAGTAATGTCAGTGTTTATGTTGGCACTGCACGTCTCCAGGTGTATCCCATTCTTCACGAACACTACACTTGAGCATACTTGTCGCAAAATTTATGGTGTATTCTATAAATTGTTTTTGCATTTAGAATATTAAGCATTTTACATAAATTATGAGAATATGGTAATGGTGTTATTAATGAGGTTTATTCAGGCAATACTTGCTCATGTGATTTCACATTAGTATAACTTCAGCTAGTCACTCAAAAACTCTTCTCAACTTCCTGAGAAACGTTCAGCCCTGCTGATAGTATGTAGATGCTGATCATTAAAACTCTGACAATATCTTTTACTGCCTATAGCCAGATGCCTATTTTATAGACAGGTGGACTGTGCAAAATGTGAAACAGTGCAAAACAGTGATAATGCTAACCATTAGATCAGTCACATGGGGGGGG